>CANNZV010003303.1:23-67059 GCA_947561585.1 Caprella mutica
ATGATTAAAATCACAGTACACAGTCTCTGGTAGTACATCATCACAGTGACTCTTTTCTCTGGTAGTACATCATCACAGTGACTCTTTAACTGATATTACATCATCACAGTGACTCTTTTCTCTGATAGTACATCATCACAGTGACTCTTTTCTCTGATATTACATCTTCACAGTGACTCTTTTCTCTGGTAATACATCATCACAGTGACTCTTTTCTCTGATAGTACATCACCACAGTGACACTTTTCTCTGATAGTACATCATCACAGTGACTCTTTTCTTCTGACTGTACATCACCACAGTGACTCTTTTCTCTGATAGTACATCATCACAGTGACTCTTTTCTCTGGTAGTACATCATCACAGTGACTCTTTTCTCTGATAGTACATCATCACAGTGACTCTTTTCTTCTGATAGTACATCACCACAGTGATATTTTTCTCTGATAGTACATCATCACAGTGACTCTTTTCTCTGGTAGTACATCATCACAGTGACTCTTTTCTCTGATAGTACATCATCACAGTGACTCTTTTCTTCTGATAGTACATCACCACAGTGATATTTTTCTCTGATAGTACATCATCACAGTGACTCTTTTCTCGGATAGTACATCATCACAGTGACTCTTTTCTCTGATAGTACATCATCACAGTGACTCTTTTCTCTGATAGAATATAATCACAGTGACTCTTTTCTCTGATAGTACATCATAACAATGACTCTTTTTTCTGATAGTACATTATCACAGTGACTTATTTCTTTGATAGTACACCTGTTTTACACGGGGAAAAGTTCTCAGAAAAATTATATATTGAGTAGTGGTGCAAGTTCAATCCTAAGCCTTATTTACGTATCATAACTAGGTAAGTATTGATCAACTCTAGAAGGAAAATAGGTTATTGATGAACACTAATAAATATAACTAGATAGCTGATTATGAACAGTTGCAGATAACTAGGTAGGTGATGAAGAATACTAGTAGGATACTAGATAGGTATTGATGAACACTAGTAGGTAACTATTAATAATCAGTTGTAGGTTATAACTACTAACTAGGTAGGTATTGATAAACACTAGCAGGTTATTAATAGGTAGGTATTGATGAACGCTAGTAAGTAACTAGGTATGTATTAATACACACTAATAGGTAACTAGGAAGTTATTGATACTAGTAGGTAACTAGGTTGGTATTAATAAACAGTTGTATAGGCAACTACTTAGGTATTGATAAACAGTTGTAGGTAACTAGGTGGGCATTGATAAACACCAGAAAATAACTAAATAGGAATTGATAAACAGTTGTAGGCAACTAGGTAGGCATTGATAAACACCAGTAGATAACTAGATAAGTGATGATATATAGTTGTAGCTAACTTGGTAGGTAGTGATAACCATTAGTAGGTACTAGGAAGGTATCGATAAACAGTTGTAAGTTACTAGGTAGGTATTGATAAACAAGAGTAGCTAACTAGGTACGTAGTGATAACCACCAGTAAGTAACTAGGTAGGGATTGAAAGCCACTAGCAAGGTAACTAGATAGGTAGTGATAACCCCTACTATGGTCACTATAGGTAGGCAATAATAAACAGTTATAGGTAATTAGGTATATATTACCTACAATAACATTAATTTACATAATTAATACAAATATTAAAAAATAACTTTACACATATTGTTATCATTTACATTAAAAAAGAAAATATACAAAAAATGAATATTAAGTTACATTTATTTATAATGACTTTAAAAAGCAGGCAAGTTATCATATTGCATAAAGATGATTCCAATCCTACTTCTACCATGCCCAGGAGCACTACATTTCTTCCCATTTAATTTGTATATAACAATATGTAACATTAAAATAATTGATATACAGCCAAACGTACATATACACGTACTATATGCAATAAAATAAATCCCTCTCTTTCCCAAGTCTTGCAGAGGGGGAGATCCACACTTTGTCCCACGTCTTTCAGCGAGGGGTCATCCGCAATCTGTCCCACGTATGGCAAAAGGAGACATTCACACTCTGTCCCACGTCTTTCAGTGGGGGACATCCACACTCTGTCCCACGTCTTGCAGTGGGGGACATATACACATACACTCTGTCCCACGTCTTGCAGTGGGGGACATACACTGTTACACACTCTGTCCCACGTCTTGAATCCCTCTACATGGTGGCGCAAAAAAAAGGAAACCCATTTTCAAACTAGTATATTTATCAAACTGTTAAACCTAAAAAATTTCTAAAAACACAGTTATATTCGTTCACTTTTTCTGCATATATCGTGATAATCTGTTAGAAGTTACGTTAAAAATTAAACATCCTGCCACGAATTAAAAAAAGGTAAATGAAAAGGGCTTGCGCGAGGACGAAAAATTCAAAAAAGTTCATAATAGGAACAATATATTTTCATATGGTAGTAGTAAAAATTAAATCCGATTTTTCATCCAATTAACGTTATTGTTATTGAATCTTTCATTCATGGAAATACATTTTTATCACCAATCACGATATCTTTTTCAAAATGTGCATTTCTTTACAGAAACAATTTTGCAAAATTTAGACGGTGCGGTAAATCAGTTCTAAGAGTTCGAGCCTTACATGCATCTTAAAAGGATGATACTTAACATCGTGTTTAACAATTCGGTAAAATGTCTCTTAAATGAAATCTAGTCCTTAGTTTATGATTTATATTTTTGGGTTCTCAATAAACTGTTCATGAACAAAATTAATCTTTTCATGTGTTCATTCTTTTCTCCTGCGACATGATCACTTTTTGTTCAAATTTAAAGTGGTTTCTTCAGTTTTGAACTTATTAACATTTGTCAATATGGTTTTATAGTTGGTGGAAATCTTTCCAGAAAGCGTTGTTCAGATGAGGTTGCACCTGTGAAAAGCTTCCAGTGTTTAAAAGAATTATCACAACAAAAACTCTTTGTTCTTTTGAAAGCTGCATATCGAGGGTTTCGAATAGGAGACAAAAATTAACGGTGAAATGATTTTATGAAGATATCCATTTTATCTCAAAAACCAACTTTCAAATGGTAATTAATTTTTTTATTTTATCATATTTGTTACAAAAGTAGTAGAATTTATTGTTTTTATAACCATATAACATGAATTATATCTCTTATGTTTTTTTTCTCGTATATTTCGTCCTCGCACAAGCCTTTTTTATATACATTTTTTTAATTCGCTGCAGGATGTTTCATTTTTGTCGTAACTTTCAACAGATTATCACGATAGATACAAAAAAGTTAAAGAATAAAACTTTGTTTCTAGAAAATTTCTAGGTTTGATAGTTTGTAAAATAAACAAGTTTGAAAATGTTTTTTTTTTTTTTTTTGCGCCACCCTGTATAGCAGCGGTTCCTTATAGCGTACTCTTCAGGGACCCCTGCGTAGAAAACCATTTTAGCTGTGGACCCCTCAGATAAAATGATAATTTAGCGCGTGTACTTGGGAGATTTTATCAAACTAATTATTCAATTTAACAAATTAACAAGTTTGTATGTGGAATAATAAAATTAAAAATGTATTAAATATAAATTTGTACGTATAACACTTGATATTTTGTATTTACTACTAATAAATGACAAATAAAATAAAAACTAAATACATTATTTAATACTTCTCGAAAGTATTAAAATTTGAGAATGCTTTTACTGGATTTAAAATTGCTTTTAATCATATGATTATAATACGAAGCAATTGGTTGCAATATTTACTACTATAGAGCGTTTTCTTTTTGATAGATGTCAAATCATCTTAATTGGGAGTCGTCATAGAGAATACAGTAAGTGGAACTATGACAAAAAATTGGTTACCCCAAAGTTATAATGGTATCACATCAGCAAAAACCATCTAAGTAAAAGCTGTTTGTTCCATGTCTTAAGACGTCTGATACCTCTCGCTATAGAAGGATTTAAGACGTGGGACGGGGGGAATCAGACGTCTAACCCTCTTCGTTTGCACAGGGGTCCTCCTCTGCAAAACGTCTGATCCCACGTCTTGTCCCTCTCTGACCAAGGGGAACATCCACATGTCCCACGTTTTATCCCACTCCGTTTTCAAGACGTGGGACCCACGTGGGACAGAGTGCTGATATCCCTCGCTATAGAAGGATTCAAGACGTTGGATAAAGTGTGGATGTCCTTCTCTGCAAGACGTGGGACTGAGTATGGATGTCCCCCTCTGCAAGACGTCAGACAGAGTGCGGACGTCCCCCTCTACAAGGGGGACAAACTACTTTAGTTAATTGGGGTACATAAATATGTATAGAAATTTAAGAAATCAAGCTAATTTTATTGTCATTTTTTACTTTATTGCACATAGTCTGTATGTACGTTCAAATGTATATCAATTAATTTAATGTTACTTATTGTTATATATAAATTAAATGGGAAGAAATGGAGAAAGAAATGTAATGGTGCTCTCGGGACGCCAACTCGGAACTGTAGTGTGATATGTACTATTGAAGTTGGCGACACTACCATTGATTTTTATGCTAGTTGATAACTTGCATGCTTTTTAAAGTTATTATAACCGAATATAATTTAATATTCTTCTTTTTTTATATCATTTTTTTATGTAAGTGATAAAAATATGTATAAAGTTATTTATTAATATTTGTATTAAAATGTTAATTAATGTTATTACCTTAATGTTTCCTACCCCTAACCTGTAGTTACCTACTAGTGTTTATCAACAAATACCTAGTTACCTACAACTTATTATCAATACCAACATAGTACCTACAGGTGGTTTTCACTACCTACCTAGTTGTCTACAACTGTTTATCAATACCTAAATAGTTACCTTCTAGTGTTTATCAATGCCTACCTAGTTGACTACAGCTGTTAATCATTGCCTAACTTGTCCTACAACTATTTATCATTAACAACCTAAGTGATTAGGTCCTAGTTACCTACTAGTATTCATCACTAACTAAATAGTTACCTACTAATGTTCATCAATACCTATCTAGTTACCTACTAGTGCTCATCAATACCTACCTAGTTACCTACTAGAGTTCCTCAATAATACCTAGTAGCCTATAACTGTTTGTTAATACCTACCTAGTTATCTACTAGTGTTTATTAATGCCTACCTAGTTACCTATAACTGTTTGTTAATACATAGTTACATACCTAGATACCTACCAGTGTTTATAAATATATACCTATTAAGGCTGCTTCACACATCACCGATTTCCGTCCGGCACGTCACCGTTCCGAGATTTTTTTCACTGCGAAGAGCCGGTACTGTGTGAATGTGTCCGTTGAAATTAATATAACGATATTTTTTTCACTGACACCGAATCACTGACAGGAGAGTGACGGAGACGGACCGGTGACGTACCGGACGGATATCGGTGATGTGTGAAGCAGCCTTTAACCTACTAGTGTTGATCAATACCTACCTACCTAGTTACCTACTATAGTGCTCATCAATACCTACATAGTTACCTACTGTAGAGCTAATCAGTACCTACATAGTTACCTACTTTTGTTCATCAATACATACCTAGTTACCTACTACTGTTTGTCAATACCTACCTAGTTATCTACTAGTGTTTATCAATACCCACCTAGTTACCTACAACTGTTTGTCAATACCTAGCTACCTAGTTACCTAAAACTGTTTGTCAATACCTATCTAGTTACCTACATCTGTTCATCAACAACTACCTAGTAATATCTACTAGTTTATCGATATTTTTACCATTAAGATTTTCTCCCCGACTCAATATATGATTTTTTTTCCCGTGTACTTTTTCCAGCGTAAAACAGATGAGGGACATCCCTTGTGGGACGGACGTAGGACAGAGAGGGACATGTCTAGTGGGACAAACGTGAGACAGAGCGCGCCATCCCCCGTGGGACAGAGAGGGACATCCCGCGTGGGACAGAGAGGGATATCCCGCATGAGAAAGACGTAGGACAGAGAGGGACATCCCCGTGGGAAAGACGTGGGATGCGGGTGGGATTTATGACGTTAGACAGACAAGAACATCCCGCGTGGGACATAACGCTTGTTCAAAACGTGGAACGAAAGTGGGACTTCAGACGTTGGAAAGACGTGGGATTTTAGACGTCTTGAAACGTTTGAAATCCTCCGTCCCTCTCTGTCCCTCGATAGCGAGGGCTGTCTCCCTCTGTTCGTCCCACGCGGGACAGATAGGATATGGTTAGCTGGGAACCCATTTATATAGTTTAAATAGATTAAGACGCACCTTTCCTCTGTTACGTCAGAAGTTAAACTGATCAAAATAATTTTGAATGGGATAAATTTATAACTACAAAAATATGAAATAACACATAGTGATATTATTTACACAAAACTGTTACTATCAAAACTATCCAATTTCAGACTTGGTTTCGCTGATTATAGCGCAGGAACCCTTGCTAGAGGTCCACATGGGTCCACGGGACCACCTATAGGGAATCGTTACTCCATAGCGAGGGATATCCGCACCCTGTCCCACGTGGGTCGATCCCACGTCTTAACACACGGTGGACCGGCGGGTTATTTTAACCTGCAAATTTTTTTTGACTCATTACCATTTCAAAGTTAGTGCACCAATATGTATGAAATTTACTGACTCATGAGAAATTTAAAATTTGTTCCTAAATTATTTAAAAAGATATTTCAACATTTACCTCAAAAGCCCAGTGGGTCATTTTAACCCGCTCTCATAAAATTTCATTTTGACGTTAATTGACAAGTCTAAACGGAGTCGCGCAATACTTGTATGATAATATTTGAGCACTTGCACACTCATTTCAGGGCTCTCTAAACAACCAAACCAGTATACATGTTGCCAAGAACGCTCACAAATGATGAAATAAATACATTTTTTTATGGCAACACCTATGGACAAATCATAAGGCATGAGTTTCGTAACTATTGATGAGTATTGCTTTTCAACAAATTTACGATATCAGTTCACTTAATACATGGCTGGTGAACCATGTAATTCGGTAACAATTCAAGTTACTTGTGATTGAGACGTGTGAATATTTGGAAAATGGATTTCCTCATTTGGAAGATATAGATAGTGGCATAAAGAGAAATCATTATCATTATGTCATTTTTGAACTTATGGTCCTTTTTTCTGGTTCGGGACAGAATGTTACTACAGACAACCTTTTTCCCCGTCTGTAAGACTAGCTGAGAATTTGCTGAAGAAGATAACAGTCATCTCAAGTATATTGTATTATATAAGAAATTTCACCTTATATAAAATCCCTCAAGGCGCCTCCGTATACAACAATCCTACTCAAGAATAAGAAGAACATATAGCAAAATAATGTTTCCTCTGCTTCTTACTGATTCGTCTATCTCAATTACTTATCCTAAAATATTTCAGACTCTGTAGAACAAATACTGTAACCAATTATATTTGGAGTAGATATTGTTCATCAAATGGTGAGAAGGTAGTCAATAAAGGAGTCATCACGTCGTTGGCCCCTGCAAATTTTACTATGATGTTAAAACTCAATTTGTCAGATACAATTGTAAAGGTATAAATGTAATCCAGATATACAAGTTGTGCTATACTGAGAGGATAAAGGTACTACAATATACAGTATGGGCCACAAGAATGTTTCCTCTTTTTCAAATACTTATAAATCGTTAACCAATGAACGAAAAAACTGTATTTTAGTCTCTTTTTCTCCGCCTCTTATTTTACTATTAACTGGTAGAAACTATTTTTAACTGATGGACATAGTTTAAGAACAGGTAAGCAAAGAGTGAGGGTGATTATTTTTGTCATTGCGCGAAGGTCATTCCTAGAGATAACTCTGTTATTTTACTCACTAAAAGGCAGTGAATAAAAAAGGAAAAAATATAATGGTAGACATCTTAATACAGGGTGCTTACACTTCTTCTTTGGAAACTATTTTGATATAGAACAACTTCAGTGACAATTTGATCTCATTGAAGTTCTCACTCTGAATATTCGTTCTTCGCTTGTTCATTGCATGGTTAAGACCTGTTTCACACTTACATTTTTAACACCGCGGAAAGAAGCTGTTCTTAAAATGTGTTTGCACTTGCGCTTTTTTATCGATAATGGAAAAATCAAATCAAATTTTTATTTCAACGATAAAAAAACGCATGTGTGAAAACATTTTAGGAAGAGCTTTTTTACGCGGTGTTAATAAATGCAAGTGTGAAGCGATCCTTAACCATGCAATGAACAAGCGAAGAACGAATATTCATAGTGAGAACTTCAATAAGATCAAAATGTAACTGAAGTTGTTCTATTTCCAAATAGTTTCTAAGGAAGAAGTGTAAACACCCTGTATTAAAATGTCTACCTATATATTCTTTCCTTTTTTATTCACTGCCTTTTAGTAAGTTATATCACAGAGTTAGCTCTAAGAATAACCTTTGCGCAATGAAAAAAATAATCACCCTCACTCATGGCTTACCTGTTCTTAAACTGTGTACATCAGTTCAAAATTGTTTTTACCAGTTAATAGTACAATAAGAGGTGGAGAAAAAGAGTCAAAGATACAGTTTTTTCGTCCATTGGTTAACGATTTATAAGTATTTGAAAAAGTGGAAACATTTTTGTGGCCCATACTGTATAAGAAATTTCATAGTGAAACATATCTGACGAGGAAAAATCAGATTTTGACATGGTGCCTTCAACAACTGAAAGACTTGTGAACAATTCAGTGATCAACACTTGAAAGTACTGGGACTAAGCTAGGAAAACGATGTAGGAGTCTAGGAGATGCAAATGTCCTCCTGCCTTTGGGAAATGTACTTCACGTATCATAATTATTTGAGATAAATATTTGTCAGTGTGGTTATCTGAGGTCGTTTTCATATCTCTATATACTACATGTTAGAACGATGATATTCGGTTGATATTCGTATATAATATTTATTATAAAACGATGGCATTCGGCTTTAAGATTTGTTTTTGGTCTACTTGCATTTTAAGCTTTGATGAACATACAATATTTCACTTGCCATAATTAAATATAAACTAACTATAAACAATGTTTTAACTATTACTAACAATAAAAAACAGGTAAAAACCTCTGAATATATCGTTATCTATTAATTAAACAGTCATATGCAACAGATAAATCTTTCATTCATCGTATAATTAAGCTCTAATACCATTTTTTAATAGCGCGAGTTAAAATGACCCGCACGGTCCACCGAGGATGTTCGTCTTTGCGGTCCACTTAGTATTATTTCTCTCTTCACTCTATTGCGAGGGTCATCCGCACTCTGTTCCACGAGGATCCAACGTGTTGAATCCCTGTATAGGGAGGGACATCCACACTCTTCCCCACGTGGGTTCCACGTCTTGAAAGCGGAGTGAGGTAAGACTGGGGACAGGCGGTTGTCCCCCTCTGTCAGAGAGGGACAAGACGTGAGAAAGTAGGACCTCTTTGCAAACGAAGAGAATTAGACGTCTGTAAGATGTCTGATCTCCCCTGCTCCACGTCTTGCCCTACGTCTCAAATCCTTGTATAGCGAGAGGTATCAGACGTCTTAAGACGTGGAACAAACAGCTTTTGGTTAGCTGGGGTGACTCTTTTTTTCTGATAGTACATCATCAAAGTGACTCTTTCCTCTGATAGTACTTCATCACTTTGACTGTTTTCTCTGACAGTACATTTTTAAAGTGACTCTTTTCTCTGACAGTACATCACCAAAGTGACTCTTTTCTCTTATAGTACATCATCACAGTGACTCCTCTTCTTTTCTGTAGTTCAAATATTTCAAAAGAATGAAGTTCAAAAACTCTGGCACCCACTCTGAGAGCAATGGCTACCCTCAGGACATCTGGATCAAGCTGGTACCCATTGATGAGATGGGAATCGTATTAAACTATACACCAGTTTCCTTAAGAGATGCGTATAACAGTCGTGCTCTTGCTACTTTATCAGCTCTATTCAACACACTCTCCATTAATGAATGAGTGCGTGGTGTACCCATTCTTTTTGACTGGATTCATGTGTCTCATCCACTGTATGGGGAATTATGTTATATCTAGCCTTTAGCTAATGACTGCTTAAAATGTTTATTAAAAGTAGGTTCAGGGAAAAGGTTAGACATTTATTATAACATAGAACGATACAGGGATGGACATAAATGGAACTGATAGAGTTGGAATCTTATCCTTAGACTCGATAAGGACCAAATTGGAGAGTTTCAAGTCCACAAGATCATATTACCAACTGATTCTGTGAGTGTAACGTATAGTCAATACAGAGTGATCGTACACATGGACTGGTAACGGTAGACTAGCCTCTAAACACCGCCTCCATGACCCAACTGCCTTCTTAAGCTCTCCGTTATCGACTGCATTAATATTAGAAAAAAATAGCTTCGACCAAATCACTGACAGAATACAATGAAGACACAAAATCACAAAATTAGGTGAGGAACTGTCTCCACCTTTCCTACAACCCAGTCCACCATGGCCAAGCAGAAGAGTCGCTTGAACCCAAGAATTAGCTGTACTGAAATATTAGCCTATTAACAAAACACTGAATAAGGATAAATGAAAGTTTAAATAACACCCATATTGTATTGGTTATATATGAACAATGTATGTTATAGTTCGTGATAATTGTCCAGAGTCTTGATATATAGTTTAGTCCCCGTGAAGAATGGCGATACGGGAACTCAGCACCAGCAACAGTGACTGTGGGAAATAAATAATTTTAAGAGATTTATAATATTAAAATTGTATAAATAGAAGATTAGGTTAAATTAGTAGCATTTTTAACAGAGACAGAATTTGATAATAGAATTTAATAGAATTTAATAATAGAACTTAATATAATTTAACAATAGAACTTGAATAGAATTTATCAAGAGATTTTTAGTAGAATTTAACAATGGAATTTGAATAGAATTCAACAATTGAATTTTAATAGAATTTAACAATAGAAATTTAATAGAATTTAACAATAGAAATTTAATAGAATTTAACGATAGAAATTTAATAGAATTTTAGGAGTGAAGAACCGGTAGTTTCATAGTTAGGATTTTTTTTAAATAACAAATTGGAAACATAAAAAGTAGGATATATATAAAATGAGCCACCTAGTTGCCTTTATTTTTAATTTGGAACATAGTCTTATTATCTTATTATGAATGGAAACATATATATACGCAAACATAATTAATTAGAGATTCAAAACCAAATTTTGCGCCATGCGAATTAGTCTTAACTAAATCTCTAACAGATAAATCACGCCATAGCCGTCCTCCAGTCCATCGTGTCCCTTTCAGTGCCAGGTGTCCGGTTAATTAACGCCAGGTAACATGCCTCACCCGGCAACCGAGATGGCCTTCCTGTCTCCTTTAGCCCAACATATTTTAGCCAGTCTTCGAGACACGGATGATGAGGAAGTTGTTGTTGTTAGTAAGGGATTGTGGAAGTAACTGACCTGTGTCAGCATCAGCTGTTTGAGGTTACCTTAGTCTGGTGGGAAAACCTCAGAACAAAGGTTAAGATTTAGAGCTAACTCGCTGCGCGTTCAATTTGGTTTGAATTTAGACAATAAATAAAAGCGCAACGAGGTAGCTCATATATGTGGCATAATGAATGGATTAAGAAATTAAAATAGTTAGAATTTACAAATGCAAAGAGAATATTTTATTAATGACATAAACTATTAAAACTTCAAAATATAATATATGCTTGCAACATATGATAAACAAACAAGATTAGAACAATAATTAAACAATAAACATATATACATAGATGTGTATTTATGTACATTAGCTGACATCTGTACATTGTTCACACTCGCACCGACAGTTCTAAGTGAATTATCAAAACAGCTAGGATCGACTATGTACTTGTAAGCTGGAGAAGCCCGCAGAACATATCGCAGCTTCGAAATGAAGAAAAAAATTCTCAACAATAAGATAGTTACCCACCACCCGCAACCGAGAGTCTATGAGATTTAGATCTCCGCAAGTCACTTAGAAGGCGCTCACTATTGTCCTTACGAACCACCCTTACATTTGGAAGCACTGCCTGGAACAACAAATCTGTTTCATCAGGGGCAGTATCATCGAGGATAGTCACTGGTCAGCTCACATTTCGCGCTACTAACTTGAAGTACAATGACACTCAACCCATTTATCAAGATTTCCACGTTCTCCAAAACGGTGGTCAGAAATTTCGGTCTCGGATATTTCGATCTCGGAATATTCAGTCTTGAAATTTCGGTCTCAGAATTATAAATGACCTCTCAACATATATGACCGTTATGTAGTTTGCTGTTTCCGCTAGTTGGCTGCACTGCACACTTCGTGATTGTTTAAAAACTTGGCAGGGAGATACGGGGGCGGCACGCACCCTTATACATACTTTAAATTCATAAGTCTTATTTATACCTGAGACCGAATATTCCGAGACTAAATTTTCCGCTCAAATTTCATGTTAAATAAATGTCAAAACATGTCAAAATTACTAATGTAACGTATCATTTTACAACGGATGATGATGTTATCCGCTTTTAATAAATGAACTACACAATTTAGCTCTCATAATTTCAACTTTTTCTATTATTGTTCTTTAATAACACCATTATACACTGAGACCGAGTTTTCCGAGACCGAATTTCCTAGAAACCTCCAAAACATATATATTAGTATCCTATTTCATAATAAATAAAATGAATGTAATAACGCAAGCTAGGCATTAGGGGGTGAAGGGGTTTAAAAACGCGCAGCGCACTCTCGAGAGTGTGAAACTCGGCAAATTATGCGGAACATATATACCAGCTGAAATTTGTTATCTTGATTGTTTTTTTTTTATGTGAAGTTAACTGTAGATCCTCCTTGATAATCCTCTGTATTGATTATTTAGAAATGCCTCTTTTTTTTCTCTCGCCCTTCTTTTCGGTTTTGGGTTTACTGGAGGTTATGACGAACTTTTTACGTTGTTTCTAAACACTGTTGCGACAAACTTTAAGCTGTCGGACGATATCCTTGGTCATAACGCCAACCCTCCTGAAGGCAACTAATTGGTCACAATCAACCTTATAAGCTATAACTGTTACAGTTTAAGACGGTGAAATATCTAAGGAACCACATCATGTAGAAAAGGTAAAGTTAATTGAGAGGAGTTTCTTTCTTAAGCCGTCATGAAATACTAAATTACTATAGTTCTTGCTATACGCTATCTGTAAATAGACAACTAAATTTTTCGTTACATTATAGTATCCATTTTTATTTTCTTCCATATTTACGTATGACAATGTTATTGTCAGAACTATTCATTAATACAGATTCTTGAGAAGCATTAATAGCTTTAATGTTTTAATATATAACACTTCGCATAGTTTTCCTTGTGAAAATGAGTATTCGAATGCTAAATCTCTGTCGAAACACTAATTTGATAGTCATCATCTGCTTCTCTCTTTGGCTGGAGGTGCTTTGTTCTTCTGGAACATCTGAGATTATCGGTGAGTCTAGATTAGTGTAACCAGTATACCCTTGTTTTCCTGGGGGTCAAGAAATCGATTCCTGAAAATTAAATATATAATATTTTTCTTAAAAATCAATTTAATTTTTTGAAGTCCATTTTTAAAATACTCATCATTCTATAACGAATGCATGAATGACATATGTGAATGAAAAAGTTTGATTCTCCCTTCGCCAAAATCATTTCTTAATTTACTCAAGTGAAATAATCTCAAAAATATCATTTATAATTCTAACTCACAATTCAGAGTATGACACCAAGATGAGCTCAACGGCTTTGTTCACAACTTCTGCTGATCTTCATCAGTGCCACCGAATGTGCATTGAAAATAGGAAATGTGTCACCTTCAGTCACAATGGTGAGTTATATGATGCTTTGTTGTTTGAAATTATGTTGACGTTATTTGTATTCTATTTTAAATGAATTTGTAGTTGCTGAACTCTCCTGTGAGCTCTTAGGATCTCCTGAAATTGGTAACCTGGTGGCAGCTGGTGGGTGGACACTGTGGAACATGTACCCGACTGGAACGGTGAGATCACTATTAGATTGTATAATAAATATGGTCTGTCAATTTACTAATATAAATGAGAGCTCATTTAATTAATTTGCCATTAATAATCAATAAATACATACTCCAATTGCTGACGCGGGTGCACCATTCTTCATTGAATATGAATAATAACTTTAATTTTAAACCGATTTGGAAATTGTGTTTCCATGACTTTTACTTTTTCACTTAAGTACAAAAACGAAGTTACTCATTTTATAAGAGCACTAATTTATTCCAATTTATTATGAGAATATCAGATCTCTCTACAGTCATGAGATGCACTAGTGCGTTTGAGAATATCACTGGGTGAATGAATGTCTTACTATAATTAGTTAAAGGGATAGTAAAGTCATAAACAAACAATCGCCAAATTGGTTTTAAATCATTTCATTATATTTAATTATGTAATATTTGAATGCACGTTTACTTTTAAAATGTTCATATAGAAAGTATATAATAAAATGAGCGACACTTGGCGGAAGCATTTGCACTCATTAGTATGTACGTGAGTAAGTTTGTCATTTTCATATAAATTTATATTTACAGTAACCAACCTTTGTTTGCGTCAAAAAGGTGAAAAGATTCAAAACAAGAAGTCATAGTTTTAAAAATGAAGCCATCTCTTCAATTGAGCTAGAATCTAGGTATAGAAACTCATCTCAGTTGGTTTATTTACAAGAAGCCGCCACTAATTGTGGTGACATCTACCGTTAGCATTATAAATTAAATATATATTAAATTATATATTTCATTTATTAGATTTTATTGAACATTGCAATTCTACACAAGTACTTTATTCTTACTAAGCAATCTTTTGACATTAAAATTGTTAAAACAAAAAATGACCGAACTGCCCCTTATTTAAGGGAGCGTACCGCAATAAAATAAATTAAAATCCATATTCCCAAAACGTTCTTTATAGATTAGTCTACCATGAGAAAAACGTTTAACAATTTTATACGTTGTTTTCATAATATAGAAAACAACATTTTTCAGCGTCACTAAACTGTTCTAAAATGGTAATACTCTATTTCTGAAATGTTAAACTATTTGTTTGTAAAATAATGACTAATGGTTATTTGTGTGAGAAAAGAGAAGGGGAACTCCACTGTACAAAAATCCCCCTTAACAAAAGACAACGACCATACATGACCTTTATATGACCATACATGACCTTTATATGACCATACATGACCTTTATATGACCATACATGACCTTTATATGACCATACATGATCTTTATATGACCATACATGACCTTTATATGACCATACATAACCTTTATATGACCATACATGACCTTTATATTACCAAACATGACCTTTATATGACCATACATGACCTTTATATGACCATACATGACCTTTATATGACCAAACATGACATTTATATGATCATACATGACCTTTATATGACCATACATGATCTTTATATGACCATACATGACCTTTATATGACCATGCATGACCTTTGTATGACCTTTATATGACCATAAATGACCTTTATATGACCATACTTGACCTTTATATGACCAAACATGACCTTTATATGACCATACATGACCTTTATATGACCATAAATGACCTTTATATGACCATACATGACCTTTATATGACCAAACAAGACCTTTATATGACCATACATGACATTTATATGACCATACATGACCTTTATATGACCATACATGACCTTTATATGACCTTTATATGACCATACATGACCTTTATATGACCATACATGACCTTTATATGACCATACATGACCTTTATTTGACCATATATGATCTTTATATGACCATACATGACCTTTGTATGACCACACATGACCTTTATATGACCATACATGACCTTTATATGACCATACATGACCTTTATATGACCATAGATGACCTTTATATGACCATACATGACCTTTATATGACCATGCATGACCTTTATATGACCATACATGACCTTTATATGAGCATAAATGACCCCATACATGACCTTTATATGACCATACATGACCTTTATATGACCATACATGACCTTTATATAACCATACATGAACGTAATATGACCATACATGACCTTTATATGACCATACATGACCTTTATATGACCATACATGACCTTTATATGATCATACATGACCTTTATATGACCATACATCACTTTTATATGACCATACATGACCTTTATATGACCATAGATGACCTTTATATGACCATACATGACCTTTATATGACCATACATGACCTTTATATGACCATACATCACTTTTATATGACCATACATGACCTTTATAGCAGCAAAAGTCTCATAAAAATTAACTGCGTTTTCCCGCTAACAAATTTATGATGATTTTTGAAACATATTGGACTACTAATCTTACAATTTTAAATTAATTTCGATGCAGTCTGCTACAGGTTATTCTTGAAACTGATTCCTTCATTTTTTTATATTAAGAAAATGCAACATTCAAATTATAAAAAGAAATGATATCCAAAAAACCTTAAAAATTATCGAAATATTTGTTTTTGCTAATATCTGATGCCCAAAAAAAATCTGATTTTTTTTATTTATAAGAATGTTCATATTGATGCTATCTTCAATTTGAGACTAAGAAAAATGAAATTGAACCAAAATTGAAAAAGAAGTAGTCAAATTGAAATTTGGGATAAATTTGGAAAACATTGAATAAAATTTTAATATTAATTTTATTGAATAAATGTTATGAACAATAGTATCTTAAAATTTAATTCTAAATATCATGTCATAATTTCAGCAACATTTCACAGTAAATAAAGAAGACGGTCCAGAATCGATATGTATCGTATTTCACCCCCTGTAGGATTTGGTACAGATGGGCCCACCTGCGGCCTGAGGGCTCATCCGCATTCACAACGGCAAGCGGGGTTCCTCCCATTAATAATGATAATAATAATAATTCCACCCCTGTAAATTCTGGTGACCGGAAAACTCGCAGTGACAAAACTCCCAGTCGGAAAATCCCAGTGAGAAAACTCCCAGTGTGGAAAACTCACAGTGAGAATACTCTCAGTGAGAAAACTCTCACTGTTGACAACTCCCAGTGACTTTTATATTAATTATTAATATGCATTAAAATTTGTAGTTTAAGTGAAACTTACCAAATAATAAATTATTACATTCATATGCATTAAAATTTGTAGTTTAAGTGAAACTTACCAAATAATAAATTATTACATTCATATGCATTAAAATTTGTAGTTTAAGTGAAACTTACCAAATAATAAATTATTACATAGCAATTATTTAATAACATGATCCAATAAAAACATTAAATTTAAATTAGAGCAGAAAGATGATCCACTATCGGTACTAGTAG
The DNA here is from genome assembly GCA_947561585.1 of Caprella mutica. Lineage (NCBI taxonomy): Eukaryota > Metazoa > Arthropoda > Malacostraca > Amphipoda > Caprellidae > Caprella > Caprella mutica. Next base: position 17,416 of record CANNZV010003303.1, read on the forward strand.
AGCTTTGAGGGAAACCTCCCCGCAACCAATACCCCCAGTAACATCCCATCAAGTATTAATGAAATATCATCAGTATGGGGATAAGCTATACATGGAAAGAGATTTAAACAATTCTCGGAAACGGAATCCTAATCATTATTCTTAATTTAAAACCCTGGAGATTCTTCCTTTTACCCTTTTTTTAGGATTTCAACACTTCAGTGGATGAGAGGCTTTCAGACGAGCTGAAAAATTCAGAAGGGCAACAGTATGGTTTAAATAAATTAAAGACAGGATGGATTTCAAGAATTAAAGATTTTGAGAAACTAGCACGTTTAAGGGGATGGTGTCTTATAGTCTCCCGTAAAACGTGTTAAAATATTGGAGGGAAAAAAAATCTAGATGTGCTTCAAAAATAGATGGACAATATTGAAAGGTATTGTCAGCACAGGTATTGAGGGTTTAATTGGATCTCGCAACAAATGATTTGTTTACTAGATGCATCAAAAAGAGGACACAACACCTAAACAAGGGTTTCAACTCTAATTTATGGAACCACAATTATTTGAGTGAAACAAATTTTTTCCAAGAAAATTCGGTAAATTGGCTCTCCCGAAAAGTACCTTTTTTTCGACTACAAATGGCATCAACTCTTACAGTTTATTAGCTAGAGGCATGTGCTTTGTTTCATTTTCTTCATAATTGAATTGCTTCCAAACTTATTAATGTGTAAAGAGGTACAATGAGACATATGAAAATAGAATTGAATTATTGGGAAGAAATTAGAAAATATCCTTTTACAATTTTTCTTAGAGACGAATTTGAAAAAAAATAGTTCTGTAGCTTTGTATACAACTAAATTCTGAACCAGATGAAACCAATCCCATGTATCTAGATTGAAAATTGTATGAATTGATGCCTATCCCCCTAATTGGGGGTTGGGGGTACTCTATAAAACATACTTAATTTGAATAGTTGCATTGACCCTGAAAAATTAAAATTTGTATATTAATTAATAAACTTTTATTTTATTTTAGGGAGACTGACTCCTTAACATTTGATTGAGTCCACCCTATCTCCAGTATTTATTTAAATTTAATTAATTTGTGTTAAACAGCATTATATTTTAGATTAGTAAAAATAATATTTGTTCAATATAAGAACTTATTCTGGAAAATATGTGTACAAGCCGGATTCAAAGGGGTGACTCCGGGATTATAGGGTTAAAGTTTTTTGTTAATACTTTATAAAAAATGTGTTATATTTATTTATGTGTATGTATATTTCATATTGCTTATATTGGTCAGGACATTTGCTCGAAGAATCGTTGTGATGATGATGAGGTTTGTGTGAAATACTCTGCGTCCAGTGCTGTGACCCTGAACTTGAACAAAGACAACGTCGTCCCTAAAGACACCAAGTTCATCTGCAGTCGGGGCTCATGGATTCTCCAACAATATCGAACTGGAAAACAAAGTTTGTAAATTGAAAATAGAAAAAGATATAGAATTACATTTATCGTATGCAGTAGCCGATCAAATTCAAGTGGTACTAGCTCTTAGATCAATTCGACATTGTTTAAATATTTAAGATATATTTTCATATACATATATACTGATTGTTTCTCTTTTAAAATATATCTATTATATGATTATTGAAACATTTTTTTCTCTCACATCATTAAATTAAAATGCCTTTTCAATTGCTAAAATATTCTAAAGTACTATAATAATGATATTAAGATGCATTCCATTCTTCATTTCGCTTGTGATAGGGAAAATTTTAATCTCCTCATTGATTAAGTAATTCTAAGTAATACTCCAACACTACACGAGAAACATCTTATCTAAATGGTGCGCAGCAAGTTCACCGCGTGGTAAATTCGTCGCAAAAGCATTTTAATTCAAAATATAACAATAATTAAAACAACAAACTTAAAATAAAACAAATGTATCATGTATCAGCAACTAAATGGACATTTATTAATCCTTAAAAGACTGATCGTTGAGTTTGAGCTCGACAAGACTTTTTAATAGCGATTAAATACTTGTACATGATTTGAATCAACGAAGATTTCATGACTTTTTTCACTAGATTTATTTGTAAATGGTCATATTCTAATTTTTTCTCATACGCCAACAAGAACATTATGCCACGAACGAAAGTGAATTATTATCCCATAATTCACTGAGTCTACCCACACAGTCTCCCGCAAGACACTAACGCACATACGTACTTATAGTTGCCAGAGGTTGCTACCCACCAAGCCTCAGGAATGATTAGTGTTTCAATGTTTTTCACTTTACAGAATTAATTATAATTACCAATTTATAGTTTTCATTTGCTATCACTTGTCCTCGGAATAACTGTTATTTGGTAACAGTGCACGTACACATTACCTCTCTTGTTTACTCCCAATTTCACAAACACTGCCAGTGCGACGTGCACAGTTCATGTAATATCTTTGTTCCTATCAATCGTGGGTATATGAAATTTTGCACAGTATATTTATATGATAAAATCTATGAACTGACAAAAAATGGGTTAGTCCTACAGAAAAATTTATAGAAGCTAATCTTTTTTCTACCAATTTCCTAAGGTCGTCTAATAATTTATTATGTCATATTATTTCTTAAATAAAAAAGTTAGAGATCGAAATTCAAAAAGCTCTTCTTACCGATCTTAGGAATTTCGAGAAAAACTGATTAGCTCTTATAAATTTTTCTGTATGACCAACTCCCAATGAGCCTTAGACGATTTGAGTAAAAAAAGTTACTGAAATACTGGAATACCTAAATGAAAAAAGATTCATCAAGTCGCTTCGGGGGACCAAAGATCCCTCTGACTCCGACGAAGTCATCTACAAAAATTGAGAGGCAATTATACAACATCAGGTCGCTAAAGATGAAACAAAGGTCCTCCCTGGCTACGACGAAGGACACAACAAAAACACATGTACAAACAAAATCCTCTCCTCCATTATTCGCCCAGCTGATCCACATCCAGTTACCACATCGAACAGAAATTTTCTGTATGTTTCCTTTAAACTGTTTTCTAGCGAACTAAAGTAAAAAAATCGTTCAAAATTGAAAAAAAAAACAGACGATCCCATTAAGTGAAACCTACGGGGTTGTTTGAGGTGTAGATAGATACACATCTCATTTAATATTCAGCCAGGTTTTCTAATCAAATAGAATACATAGGGAAAGAAATATTATGTTATTACTTTAACTATGAAAATATATAAAATTTCTTTTGGGATATTATCAGATGTAAACAACTACGTATACTCCAAGGCATTTAACGTAACTGTAGCTACAAGAAATGTTATGCAGTTGAGTTCCGAAAACTACCTCTTTTATAATAATTAGATATTAATACTCACTACTCACAAGTAGATATTGTAAATGGAAAGAATTGTGTGAAGTTCCGTGCACTGTAGAGTGTAGAATGCATATCATGTTAAGAAACGAATCTACACTTTATACCTCTACTTACTAGTACTTTTCCCCGCCAGATCATTCCCCGCCGGACTATTCCCCGCCCGGACTATTCCCCGCCGGGACTTTTCCCCACCAAAAAAAATAACAGTATTTTGGGCTAATAAATTATAATTTCGATAAAACAAACCATTTATCAATAGAAGACACATTTTAATAACAGTCTTGCACAATAATACAGTCTTATTTTTAGCTTTGATTTCCGTATGTGTCGATATTGGTCGTTTATATTTTAAGACTGTACCTTCGTAAATTTGCATGGAATTAAGATATGCTATAAAGTTCAAAACATTATGGCAATTCTAATAGATTGCAAAATGTAGCAATTTAGTCTAAGAAGCTACGATTAATTGAGTTTATTTCTGCTCTAAAGTTATATACATATATCGCGAATTTATTATTTTCTTTGCCAGTTATTATCAAAAATGTTCTAATACAAATATATACTTCTCCAGAAGTATATATTTAATTGTAGTTTATTAATTTGACAATTTATATAATAGACTACAGAATTAATAATCCTACTATATATTTTTTATTACATTTAATATTGGCTTCTTTGTATAGTGTCTTTTTTCTTTAATATTTAATATTTTAATATTTATTTATTTATAAATTTAATATTTATTCCTTAAAGAACTTATGTACAATGGATTAACCATTATTATGTAAATATATAAGTTAGAGTGTAGAAATCCTTAAATCAAAGACTTTTCAAGTAGTCAGATTTCAGGAATGTGCTAGCCCAATAAAAAAAATAGTCATAGACCGGCTCAAATATGTAGTAACTCTGTATAAAATTAAAACAGCTTACAGGCATTTATTCATAGTTGAAATAAATCACATTTAAGACCATATGAAAAGTAACTAGTCGAAAATTCATTTTACCGAATTACCCTAAAAAATAAATTTGTCATAAAAAAATTTCTATCCCAGATAATGACCTGAAGTTTTTAGTGCATGATGATCATTGACTTAAGTTGCCTCAGTTAAAATTACAAGGTTCTAGACTTTTAAATTTTTTATTTAGCGGAGTTTTTCCGTGCGCAACTATTCGCCCCACCATATTTTGCATGGCGGGGCGAATATTGCGCACTATAGAAATTTATTTTTAGGCCATGAAACAGTTTTTAATGCTTAATATTACTCTCTCTATATATTTGTATTTCTTCACTTTCAACTAAAAACATACACATTCCACATATATTTCAGATAATAGGTCAAAATATGAAATTGTAAATCAGGGTGAATTTAAATTATTAATAATTAGTCTTTTCTGTGAAATTTATAGTTAAACATATCAAACATCACTATACATGTTTATCATTTGCTTTTTTATTAAGTATAGTTATATAATCTTATTATTCGGTTCTTTTTAATAAAATCGAAAATATCAGGTCTAAAATGACAGGGTTAAACCATCGTTCAGGGAAACCTATCCCTGATATCATCATGCTTTTAAAAGTTGCAAATCGACATTGCACCATGTTGTGAATAGTAGCTTCATTGAGCTTTTCACTTCTGAGGATTGTCCTAGAAGTGGGAGTACTTGTTCGAATAAAGAAAATGGCTAAGAAGGTTTGTGCAATGTTGAAGACTCGAAGAAATACTTGAAAAAATTCAAAATATAGCTAAATACATGAATGTGATCCAGACTTCAATTAGAACCATCATCACGAAGGATCTTCAGTTGTCTTCCTACAAAATGAGAGAACACTAAGTCCTCACACTTCTTCAAAGGCAAAATTGACTTGAGAGATTAAAGGTCCTTCTCAGAGAGCTTAAAGCGGACACGACAAGGTATGAAATAGATTTTTTTTAACGAGAAACTCTTCATTATTGAAGCCAAACCAATTCAATATTCATGATCAGAAGATATCAAAGATTTCCCCTATCTCGAAAACTTGGGAGTCTCTTCTGATTTTCGTGGAGAACGGCCTAAGATCAATCCTCTTTTAACAGTATTGTGGTTCCAGCTATTGGATTGATGAAAAAAAAACACTTCAAAAATCAATCATTCATCTTCCAACAAGATGGTGAACTTTTTTACTACTTAAACAAGACACATGAGTGGTGATCACGTCAATTGCCAAGATTCTGTCGCAAAGAAATTTGGCGTCTTCAGCGCCATACTACGTTGGTACTATTGACAACGAAACTGATGATTTCATAGAAAAGGACGTAGCAGAGATCTGCTGGCGCAGAACCTGAACCGTTAGTCTTTGAAAAACACCAAAGGAATTAGGTGGGTCAACCTACCTTCTTGTAGACAGACCAAAGAACTCTTCCTCTTTGAAAGAGAATGTCAAAAGCTATTGTTAATAACCCGATTGAAACTTCTTCTTCTCTCCTGGGAACATTTGGTCCCAAAACAGTAAAACAATAATACTTGCTGACGATCTGGTCTTCGCCCAGAAACATGACCTCATAATATTGTTGTGGAATGTTCTACCTACTACAAGACTAGGGACACAACTCTGGATGAAATTTTACTACCTTCATAGTATCATTATACTCTCAAATTCTGATACATTTTTATCTTTCTTGAAAGAATTGAAAGACTGGAAGAGTTCAACGACTAACCTTTAGGTCTAGGGGATTTGGTACATATGGACCCTCTCTTGGCTTGGGTATTTTCCCGACCTTACAATGGCAAGTGAATATTCCACGTAACCTAATAGATGTACGAAAAACCCATTTGCTTCTATATTCTTATGATCGTAATTTGAGAGACATAAAGTGAAAATATCTACTGTAATAGTATTTTGAATAACGTTTTAGATATGTATGCTAAATTGGTTATATATGCTATATTTGACATCTAAAAAGAATTATTACTTTCATAGATTGCGTAAGGTTATCTTTTGGGTGACATATTTTTGTTTGTCATCTTGTTGCTGACATAACTCAAAAAGTCTTCGATCAAATTAGTTTGAATTTGGTAAGACGATCGATTGACTAATCTCCAGGAACCATCTGGTAAAATTTTGGGAGTTATCCGGTCAAAGCTCAAGGTCATTTATAACTCAATAATTCAAAAAGTTTTCAATCAATTTGTCTGAAATTTGATGGAACTATTGGTCAATATCTAGGAACGGTTTGGTTAGTTTTTGGAAGCGGTCAGGTTAAAGGTCAAGTTGAATTATAACGCAAAATGTATTCAATCAAAGTAACTGAAATTTGGTCGACGGTTGGTAATTATCCATGCAGGAACCAACCCAAGCAACCATAATGATTGGCCCCATGTGGGTACTACGTGGTACGCCCACCTGGAAAGAGGTGGGAAAACCATGTGGGGTCTATGTGGGCATTTGGACACTGGTTCTGTGTGGTGACAATATTGGGTAGCCATGTTAAATCTACGTGGGCCCCACCTGTTTTCAACATGACTATATGGTATTTCAACGTGGGTACTAGGTGGGACCTACATTGGTATCACGTTTTACCCAATCCTATTAAAATTTAGAATTAATTAATATTGTGAAAATTTTCTTTCTTGTGGATCATTATTCATTATAAATTAATATTGATTAACACTCCTACCAAAAAAAGGATAATTGATACGAACTGATTTTAGGGATAAATATTTAATTTTTAAATGTATTTATAAACAAAACAAAATTTCTAGTTATTTAAAAATATCACAGTCTTCATTATCTATCAAGTTAAGTTATATAAAAAAATAAAAGAAACCATACAGCTTTAAGTTATAACAATAAACTCACAGATGGAAGAGGAAAATGAAAAGGTGATAGTAAATGAAGCCACGAGCCTACCAAACACAAAAATCTAAGACCTCGTAGCGAAGGGCATAACCCTAGTGCTATCCTCTAAAATTGCCAATAGCGTTAAAATAAATGATAAACATGAAGAAAGACAATCCATAATCCAAATTACAACAGTTCGGGGCGCAAGGGACACCACCCCTCTTCTCTCCCATTCACCACAGACAGCTTCAGATAGAGCCCCTGGTGGCTGACGAAGCTTATGGATGCAGAAAAGCTACTCCGTGAATACAGTCACTTATCAAGGAATGAATGTGATGAAAAGAGACAAGCACCAGTGGCAGCACTCACTGGCGGAAGTGGAAAATAAAGAGGTGACAGTAAATGAATCCTACGAGCCTACCTAACACAAATTTTTAAATCTCGTGGTTGAAGAACATAACCCTAGTGTTATCATCTAAAACTGCAAGTGGTGTTGAAAAAGGATTATCATGGTGAAAATGGAAAAAATACTATTCATAATCCAAATTACAACAGTTCGGGTCACTAGGGACACGATTATATTCCTTCTTCTCCTCTTCCTGTCCTTCGCTTCTCCAGACTATAGTATAGATCTCTGAAGTTGTGCATCCATTGTCCCATAAGATGTCCGTCTCACAGTATCTGGAATTAAAATTGGCTTAGCTATTATTCTGCAAAAATTAGTGATGTAACAGCTACAAATATATAGCATTGGGTATAATAAAAAATTGAATATACTTTAACCTTATTATTATTACCTAGTTAAAAAAACTAATGCTCTGAAATTGAAATAAGGTAGCTATATATCCATAGATTATTGCATTCACATTAGAAGTAGCTTTTGAATATTTGGCATCAAGTAACCATGAATAATTGTTGTCTGAATATATTACTAAAAAAACTGAGAGATTGAACTTTGTCTTTGATTTCAATTATATTTTTCAGTTATTGCTTATTAACTAGCTAGATATTATTAATGATTCATTCATAAGATTATAACTGCTATAATACTCACCTAGCTTTTTCAATGAAGACTGTACTGTTCATGCTTCCTTGAAAAGATTTTTGAAATGCAACAATTTAGAATTTTTCTGATGTAGGTATATCAGTGAAGTGAACCCAATTTGCTATTAACTTAGCCTTTCGTCATTTAAGGGTTAGAAGAGCTGCACTGAAGAATCTTTGAAGCATCTTGATACTGAAAAAGAGGAGTAATGTTATTACAATTTACAATTGCATAAGCTGTAGCTTTATTATTATTAAATAATATTAACAATACCTATCATATAAATTCAATCCATGCTTTTTTTAAACTGATACCAGAAGCGAGTCAATTGGGATCTAATTCCTACTCAAATTACAAAATCAAAAAACGTATAAACATGAATTTCCATAGCTAGCTACCTTGTTATTACTTATTAGGTCATGCTACGAATAATTAGTCAGTTCCACATCTTCGATCATAAGAAAAAACTATTATGTAATAACTAATAATGTAGGTAGGTAGCCTATCTACATTTTTATATTAGCTAATAGGTATCAATAATACCTATGTATAACACCACGACACATTAATTAATATAAAAATTAAATAATAGCCTAATTATTATAGATATTACCTAGGTACCTACCTAGCTAGGTAAAGTTAGTTTTTTCATATGATCGAAGATGTGGAACTGACCGATAATTCGTAACTTACCCGAGGCCGAGTACCAAGATAAATACTACTTGGCCTAGGCCCTAGGAAGCTAGGCTAAAGCAATATTGCAAATTTTGCGCAAAAAAAATGTAAGAGAGTAAATTTAATAATCTTCACATGACTATTGCTAGGCCTACATTCATTTTCTTATTATTTATTAGGATACTATATTATCAGAGATCATGTGCCAGTGCACACTGCATATGATCAGCTAGGTACCTACCTATATCTAGTTTAGAAAAAAAGAAAGAGAGATTTAAAATAAACTATTTAATTTGATGAGAAGATAGGAAGGTCATTATATACTTACAGTTAATGATGATAATAGAGTAGATAGCGCTGTCACAATAGGAATCATCTCTAGCTAGGTAGTCTGTGTAATATTCAATAATGCTGCAATAAACTTCTGATCGGAAGCAGCCACAGGAAGCCATCTAGCGGCGGAATTCTACGCAGTTACACTATAACTTCCTTGTTCAAAATGGTGGCGGGTGCACTATTTGAAAGTAATGTCTTGACTATTCTACCTATTTTCAATAGCATTCAATGTACGTAGATACTATAATGATTTTGTTCAACAGATAGGTTAATTGTTTTCTACATATTTGACGATAGCAGCGAACAATTCCGATTAATAAATTGCACAAAACCTCGCTCAACCTCGCACTGTGATTCACAAAACTGAACTGTTGACTTGAGCATTTACAAAATTACTGATTTATTTGACAGATACGAATCGTGCGTTTTTGTGTGCGTGACGTCATCAAGGCAGTAGTATTAAATAGAAAATTAAGGACTTTTGAGATTAAATAATCAATCAAATCTATTATTGCTTTCATATAAAGGCAATAAATTGAAACTATTATAATTATACACCTTTTAGTTGCTTTAAATTTGACTTTCGAGTGTTGCTCTGATGACGTCACGCACACTGTGATTCGTTAAGGTATCTCGTTAAGGCATATGTAGCTAATCTCGCGCGGGGTTTAAATATAGTTTACAAGAAATAAAAATATGATTAAAACTTTTAGACTTTGATCATTTCATATAGAAAGTTTATCATAGTTGATTATAACCATTATCCTTTCGCTAGAATAATTTTAATGTATTTTCTTTAATTTGTTTATATATTTAAGTTCAGTACCTTTAGCCCTAACACCCTTGCAAGTCTAGGTAGCAATAATTATAATTATAAATCTAAAAGATTTGATTAATGTTGATTGTTGGCTTATCATAATGAAATTTTGATATAAGACTAATATAATTATTATCTATTTTTCTGAAAATATCAGTGAATATCCATGTATTGTACATATTCATGTGCACAATATGATAGATTATAAAATTTATAATTAAAATTATACCTAGGTAATTTTGAATATGAAATTGTACATTCATTGATAATTTTGTTGAAAAGATTCATACAATAGTATGAGAAAAAAGATATTCATCCCAATTATCTATATTAAATTTTGTTCACTAATAATATTTCAATGATACAAATTGATTGAGGAGCAAAACATAAAAAAACAGTAGGGTTCACACACAAGCATCTTGTATAAATTCCGCAATACGCGGGACCTAGCTATTCGACAATACCTAGTATATTTTATTATAACATGAATATAACAAAATAACGACAAGTATTGCATTTCCTGCAATATATTAATTCATACTACAGCAAAAAGTAAGTGTCAAATAATTTCAATAATTTGAAATATAAATATAAGTATATTGTATAATATAAATATAAGATGGAAATTATATGGTAATTTATTTTATTTTGATTGAAATATTAAATATAAAACAATTATGAAAATATATATTAACCACAGAAACGTCACATTGTTACCATGTTGGTACGACATTGAAATTCAACCTTATGGGGCTGTCACATCTCCCCCACGTGGGTGCTACCTGCCATTTCGACTGAAGGAAAAGACACATTGGGCCCATGTAGTACCCATATTGTTTTACCATATGCCATGTTCAACCCACTAACCCATGTAGTGCCCACATGGGGCCAACATAGACTGGTTGCTTGGGAATTTATTAGATTTTGTGAGCAATCAGGTAAAAATAAAGGTCAAGGTCATTTATAACACAAAAGAATTCAACCAAATTGTCTGAAACTGGGCGGGACGATGCTTCAATATTCAGGAATCATTTGTTTATATTTTGGGAGTGAACAGGTTTAAGGTCAAGGTCATTTGTAAGCGGTGGCAAAATTATGCGCTCTATGAGTGCCCGTCATCTAGTTATTTATTATATTTATAGTTACATAATAATTAAATATAATTGTGTCATACTTCAGATAAACTAATATTACAAGCATAAATTAATCCTGAATAGGAAGCAACATTCATGACTTCACACATACATTCTACAAACTTGACGTAAACAGGTCGAAAAAGTTTGTCTCAAGTTTTGAATTTGAATCATATGATTGTTTATGCTTTTAAACACATTGGAATTATTTTTATAGTAAGTATCTAGACACTCAATAGTGCTATTTTTCACTATGGAAAGGAATTAAAGGGTGCGCAGATATTCGCCCCTCTCGCGCGTAAGAATCGCCCCATCAAGGACAATTTCAATTGCGCACTACTTTCGTCAATAACTCAGATTATACAAATGCTAATTTTTTTGTCCTTTGGATGGTGTATAAAATTCCTTATTGCGGTTCTTCATGTCAAATATTATTCGTCTATCTGCGAAAACTAAGTTGCAAAACCCAAAAGTTTTTAATGCGCAAGATTCGCCCCTCCCGACCCTACATTTTTTCGAAAAATCTCCAATGAAAACTAATTATCGAAAGAGTAACTACATAACAGGTTCGGTTCAAGCAGTTGGTGAGTGACCAATTTCCATGCAACAATGTTTAATTTTTTTTTTAAATTGGCTAGATGCGACGGCAGACTTTGATTTACAATTTCACGGCATTAGATTTATTGGTCTAAAACGATTTAAGAAAAAAAAAAAAAATCTTAATATTAATTTGTCTCCCAAGGTTTAAATTATAAAAAATAGGCGGGGAAAATTCCAGCGGGGAAAAGTCCAGCGGGGAATAGTCCAGCGGGGAATAGTCCGTTTCCCGAAACTTTCTGTTGCAATTAAGAGCACTGAATGATTTTTTTTTCAAATTTAGAAGAATGACAAATCGTATTAGTAATTTTATTACCACTGATACTAATAAATTGAATATATGTGGAATGTTTTAGACGTACCTATAATGTATACAGTATTTGAATACGTTCTATAATCTATACCAATTATAATAAATGCATACAGTTTTCGAACAATTTCTTGGCTCTCATTGAAAGGCAAATCAAATTTGCAAGGTGGTTTATTTACCACGCGGTGAATTGATTTGCGGTGAACCTACCATGCGGTGAATTAAGTGCGTTGAACTTTCTGGCGGTGAATTGAGGTCGGTGAACTTCTTGCAATCAAATTAAAATTCTTTATTGAGAAAAAAATCATATACAATAAAGTAGTAAGTTTTTAACTCAAGCTCTTTTATGAGTTCCATCTATCTAAGCAAACCCACATTCAGGTGAATAAATCGAATGTAAACTGTTTCAGCTACTCATTTTTTTTAATAGTAGGAATATAACAAAATAGATATTTCCCAATTGAAAATAGGAGCCTAACTGGCTGCTTTTGGGGCTAATTCTTCTACGTACTAACTGCGCAGTCTGAGCAGCTGCTCTTATCTGCCTACGCGTGCTGCTTAACTTCGGATGCGTGACACGTAGCCACGACTGTAATATTATATTACTATTATAACATTTTTGTCTAAGGGCCGCGCATCAGCAGTTATACAGAGCGCATAGGCAGATTTAATTGCTCAGGGTAGTTCTGTGCAGTTAGGACGGAGTGGAATTAGTCCCCAAAGCGGTCAGTTTAGGCTACTCTGATCGGCTTGACCGCTGCCTCGAACCTGCTCCTATTGTCAGTTGCTAATTAGTATAATAATATATGTAAATAAAAAAGAAAATATTAAAGTGAATATTATAATACCAATCTTTTTACTCTGTTAGTTAATTTTATAAAAGAAAAGATATTACTAATATTTATTGTATTTTAAATTTCAATGTTTTTTTTATAAAAGTTTTAGTCACTTTCAATTTAAATATTATATAGTTATTAATTTCTCTTTAGACTGCTATTTCAAGGAACTGGAGGATATGGATTTGCCAAACGATGACCTGGATTCTTCTTTCTCGGATAACTACATGACTGCTTTTCAACTATGTGAAGAAACAGAGGACTGCAAAACTATATCTTGCATTTTTAGAGGTGTGTGTTAACATATTTCAAATTTATGCAAAAAGGATATAAATATTGAGGTCTATTCCTTAGTCTAACGTTCAAAACATTTGAAAATATATTTCAAATTATTTAATTGTCATCTGAACGTGAAGAATTTCATATCACCTACAACAAATTCATTTTCATCAATCAAGTATGTTTTTGATTGTCGAACTCGTTTTTTACAGTACTTGCTTTTCTACCATTTTCATTGCATAACGAAGAATTGAGTTACTTTCCATGTCAATTTCGTATGTATTTCCTTGGATTTAATCGGTAGCCATCTCTTTGTAGTTTCCATAAGTTCGTTTTTGGTGCTGTTCAACATATATCTGATTAAGTCGATGAGAATCCAAGATATCAAGTAACCATTTCCGATAAAAAATCATATTTTGGATCTATAGAAAACTTTTACTTTTACAATATTCAATGTAGTCTGTAGATGCTTAGATTATATTTTTAATTCAAGAAAATGTGCATTATAAGCTTTTTCATCAGCTTCATAATATACCGTTATTATACCTTCAATGAAAATATTTAGGCTAATGAATAAAGAGTGTATACATGAAGATTAAATAGTAGGCTTATTTTTGTGAAGTACAAATATTACTTACTATAAATAAGTACTATATATATTTATTATGCATGAATATTATACATGCATAACGTTTTGGATATCACTTATGGAATAGTGATATAAAATTAACATAACAAGTAAAGGTACGTGTACTGAAATTTGAGTGGATTCTGACATGATTAACAGTTGCCCCCAAGTGATTCAAATATCAGAAAAGTAACATTTCTGATGATTTTTTCTACATTTTGACAAAAAACTCATAATCTCTGATTTATTATCAATTAGAATAGGAAATTAGCTTGAGAAGGGCTTATTTTGGTGTTTGTGCTGGAAAATCAGACAGGTACGACAATGTTTAAAGTTGCCCACACCCCTCTAAATTGTTCGAATTTAGGCACCGTGGAGACTGTAGTCAGTGTAGTGCTCCACACTTATGGTGGTCTGGTGCTCAATGAAGAACATAATAAGGAAATTCTTATGCGAGAAATTGAGCAAAAACTTTAATTATTGATTGACAAACCAACATTTAAATATTTGGGACACTTGGTGACTCAAAAAAGTTGACAAAGCGAATTGCATGGGTTATTATCCAATTGCTGAAATCCGAGTAAATTTCAAACTTTTGCAATACGAAAATATTGATAAACGCTTTTATAAAATGAAATCAATACCATTCACAAAGTCCTTTTGAGAGTTAAATCAATTTTATTTTATCACAATAACAGCATGATTGCTCTAGAAGCCAAATTTTAAGAGAAATATTGTAGTAATGATTAATATATTTTACAAAAAAATGATCAGGGCTGCTCAAAAGTATCAAATGTTAATGTGCAATTTTGCAAGTTGTGATTTTCATAACGTGCCCACTAATTTTACCTATTCCACTGAAAAAAAAAAAATCGAAAATTTCAAAATTGATGGGAAAATATCATTTTGTACAAAATTTCAATTGTTTTGGGGCAACTCAATAATATCCAGAAATGGCCTGGAAATTGGCATGCAATGTTCTTTTTATAACGTATCAACTTATTATAACTATTCCATATGAAGATTCTGAAATTTACTCGAAACCCCTCTTTTTTTGGCCCACCTTAATGCATATATTGTTGTCTATTAGCACTAATTAACGGATAACTTTATTTTAGATGGAAATAATCCTTCCTGCTACATCAAGCAAACTTCACCGTTACTAAGTGGAACAATGATCGGCAAAACAGAGACCACAGCACAGAAATACATCACGTGGTATATAAACTGTGAATAACAGAATATGGCAATGGTGTCTACACTGTCTGGTATTAATTTGTATTAGTCAATGTTTTATCCTGAAATTCACTCTATCGATTTAATAGTTTGATTATAATATAATTTTCCAAATTTATTCAATGAAGGCCTTTTTCATAAATGTATTTTACATTAAGTGTGACATTCTCGTTTGATTTTTGAAATACGTTAAGGGGACCGTACCTGGTTTTTGAAAATATTTTTGTTGATGAAGCTACGGTTCTGAAACGTAGTACCCTATTATAAAATTGAATTATCTATCGTTTTTGTTCATAGCATTTTTTCGATTAGACCAATAGAAAACGAGTTATTCGAATTTCGAACCATTTCCAAAAAAACCTAAGCCCTCTACAATTTTGAAGCTACGGCATTGGGAAATTTTGCATTCGATTTTCCTCGGAACTCACCACAACACTGAAGACCGGTTTTTAAATTTTCAAATTGGTTTTTATTATTTTTTTCGTGAAAAAAATTAATATTTCGAAAAATAATTCGAAAATCGAAAACAGCGCTCTGCAGCGTTGTAGAAAATTTCTTGGATAATCGAAAGCAAAAAACACCAATGTTGTAGCTTCAAAATTGTAAAAGCCTTAGGCTCTTGAATGCCAAAATTTGTAACTTTTCAAAAGTGCCAGAAATTTGCGTTCAAAATTTCTGTGTTTGGTAGCTACGCTGACACGTAGTATCCCTCCCGTATAAGATATGGGGTATAACTGAAATTATAGTGAAATATAGGGTAGCCAAAAGCTTTTGTGTGTGATCAGAATAGTATGAACTTTACCAGAAAAGGCGAGATAAGTGTGTAGAGTGTAAAGCGTCGCCCCAATCCTCTCCTCGCCCCCCTCCCTTTCTCTCTCTCCCCAGAAAGTGACACTAGACATCTGATATTTCACACAAATAACTAGAAGGGTATTAGGTAGCTATTTAAAAAATAAGATAAAATTAAGAATTTTTTCCAAGTACGGTCTCCTCAATGCATATGCACATTGCACATATTATATTGTTATATCTATTCCCTTTCTTCAAGGAGTATTATTGTACATGATAATGATATCATCAATTTTATAGTAGCTAATATATATTATGGAACTAAATAAGAATTTTTACTAATTAAGTAGTGTTAATTAGTGTTAAATAGTGAGCTATATTTAACTTTCAACTCAAAACAGTGTACATTGAGTTACTCTGAAGAGAATGTTTACTAATATCAGAGTTGCACACTGATATTTACCATTATATTAAATAATAAGAAATATATCAATGAAATCTATTCACTCATTGCATAAACTAGTTCTAAATTTAAATAGCATAATGCATAACATATAATTAACCTCTACTCATCATTAATTTCGTTTCCTTGAATCTAATTCTCTACGAGTAAAAGATTTATCTACTTCATTAATTTTGTAACTGGATTACTGAGATTATTCTGACCATATTTGACTTGTGTCTTCATCTAAATAATTTTGTTCTTCAAGTACAGTAGCCCAATTAAATACACATTGAAATATGATTTTTTATTCGATGACCTCAAATATTTGATTTCATTTACAAAACATTTACATATATGGGTAGTATTCATATGGGAAGGGAGATAATATTATGATCACAATTTGATTTGAAGTAACTTAGTTGAATGGTGAAATTGGCATCACAACAATATTTTCTGACAATACATGGAGCCATTTAATATTCAAAAGAGTGAGAAATTGTTCAAATTAATGTATCTATTATCCATATAAACCACGTATATCCATTCGATTTCTTTTCGATTGCTGGGATATCGAATCGATGGATTGTTCTGTCTATTCGACAGACCGTTGTTTATAGGGTATGTACTCTTATCCATACATAGATAAAATTTATCACTCATTGTTGCTAAACTTGATATAGTTGTTTACAATATTGAGATAGCAATGAAATTACTGAAAAAAAGGCAGATCGTAAATCGAGTACCTATTAATATCTCACGGTCTTATTGTAATATAAATAATTCTGAGATTTCCTCAGACGGTCTTAATTAAATTGTCAAGTGCAACTATTTTAATACTTGTTGAACTCATGGTTTGTAAATATAAGCAGAGTGGGCGATATGGAGATGGATACAGGACTAATTCATTGAAAAATATAGAGCACAGATCTAACAACGAGAGACACAAGGAAATATTTTATATTGCGTCACCTAGTAAGGAACATATAACTCTAGCATTTTATTATATAGAAATAGTAATTATAGTTTACACTCAACATCCACTCTCAAACTTTAATTACATTTTACAACCAATTTACTTACCACCAATGAAAGCCTACTTAATATTAAATTTGTCCAAAAAAACATTCAAAATATTTGATCTTAAATCTACTTTGAGGTTTAGAAAACAAATCAGTAACATTTTCACACGAAGGAATTATATGCTAGTTTTACAGTACAGTTTCTAATTTCATCTCAGATGAAATGATACCTAATATCTATATGTTTAGATCTAGCATTGAACACTCAGAGAAATAAGTGCATCCAGTAGATGCACTTGGGTGCATCAACCGTATGTCTCCAAAGCGAGACACTAAAGTGCATCAAGATTGACTTTCGATGCACATAGTGCATCCAGTCGATGCACTTAGCTGAAAATTGAAATAATTCTACGGAGATCACTAATAAGTTTTCACCAAACAGTATAAAAATCGGAGGATAATAAAATGGTGAATATTATAAGAACCACATATAATTTAAGTAATGGATATCTTACAATTGTTACAAAGAAACTATTATTGCCGTGGAACGAAATGAAAAAATCTTAAATTATAAAGAAAATAAATGTTGATGACTATTATCACAATATATAGTAGCTAACTATTATTGAAAAGAATAATTAAATAAATCCTTACATTAACTACAAAGAAACAAATAGTGATGACCATTATCACAGTATAGTAACTAACTATTATTGACAAGAAAAAGTAAATAAATCCTTATATTAGCTACAAAGAAACAAATACTGATGACTATTATCACAGTATAGTAACTAACTGTTATTGTATGGAAGCTTGCTTTTCTCCATCCATGAGCATTGTTACTGACTGGTGGTAGGTGACTTTGTTCATAGAGCTATTCTTCTTTCTGACTGCTTTTTCCTGACCTTTGCATTTAATTTCATCTAGCCTTTGGTTTCAAAATAAATGTTGAACTATACATACTGAATTAATAATTATTAGTCAAATAATTAGTTAGTAGGGATTTAACATCAACTTTGAAACCAAAGGCCAAATCGTTGTCATCAAAAGAAAATACAAATGACTCTAGGAAGCAGTCCGAAAGAAGAGAGACTCCATGAGGAAATTCACTCATCACCGTCGGTAGCAATGCTCATGGACGGAGAAAAGGAAATTCGAGAATATAGTCACTTCTATTAAATAAACTAAACTCTGGGACCTATTTCTACTGACTGAAACTATATTATACATCAACAAGACTTGCAATCTGCTCTTTTACTATATTTAATTCCTGAATTAAATTGCTGCTGACTAGAGACACTTTGCTTTTATCTTTTATGCCTAGAATTTCTCTCTGCAAAAACCGGAGAGTTTTGCAACATGATGGTGGGTAGCAGCAGTCAAACACATAGTATGATGCAAGCCAAACAGAGAGTCCCGTAATTAACCTGTCAAACTTGCATATCAGTATCCCCTCGGCATACAGACAACCCTCAGAATTCGGGTTACTCGCATCTCCCTCAAAGAAGAGCATAGGAGAAGTAATCTGAAAAATAAACAGTTTATGATAATACAAAATGGCAAAACAAATAATATATAAAAAGATCATGCATTAGTAATGAAGAGAGAAATTGATAGAAATAATCAAGATTTGAATAATTAGAAATTATATTTATTAACAATAAAACTTTTAATTAATATTTAACAGACAAGAAATGGATAGACATTTCCAAATCTGATGTATTTAACTTCTTCCAATCCTGTAAATATCTAAAAATTACTTATCTTTCTCTAACTATACATATTTTATAGGGATGGGATGAAGTATCGGTACTCAGCATCAGCATTTTTTCTGGTATCGCTAGCTATTCGGTAGCGGTAGTATAGGCAAAAAAAGTGCCGATACTTTGCTGATACCAATGGTATTTTTATAAAAGTGTATAATATAATTTATTATCTAATACAATGAAAATTTTAATTTTGATTAATGTAACAATGATTTCAAATAGATAGGCAAACCTAATTTTTAAAATTATCAATCTCATTTAAATAATCAAAGTATTGGTGAAAATCTTGGTATCTGTATCGGTGAAAGTATAGGTATCGTTCCATCCCTATTATTTTGACTAATCAATATATGCAATATTCAGGAGGATAAATTAAAATAGGTAGCTATTAATATATAAAATTTGAAATGTGTTTGCAAACACCATAAAAATTGACAATTGGAAACCAATAGTATATACCTACTTTGCTTACATAAATTACAAATAACATACCTCAGACTTTTTTGTTGAAGTCCACATAATCCTCAAGCAATTTGGGGATCTGCTTGATTGCCAAACAGACTTTTATCTCTGTAAATGACATATTTGATCAAAAAGCTGCATAATTCTAATAGCTAGATAGATATATTTAGTTTAACAAATGTAATTCAATATTTTTTCCCCCAACAATATTAAGTTATCTACTGACTGACCTGTGATATCATCAAAATCTTCTATTTCTTCGTACACCAGACCAGAAACTTTCAGGAGAGCATCAGCATATTCAGTCAGACGGACACGAAGTGAAGTTTGTATATCCACTTCTGTTATCCGAATGAACTCGTACATGATCTGAAGAGTAGAGAAGAGAAATTTATTTTTATGTAGCTTCTTCCAAATTGGAAAGAAATTAAAATATAACAGAAACAGTTCTTATGGCAAGTAATTAGCATAGCTACCTGCACTGCATCAAAGAGAACTGGATACATCTCCTTAAGACTAATAAGAAAACACCCTTTTTCGATAAGAAGATGTCTCCTATTATAAAAAGTGATCCTCATGGAGATTTCGATCTTTCAACTCTCAATGGAGGACTTTTCATTTCTGTTTTAAGGAAAGATTTGTGACGAAGAACAGAGTCTTCGTCCTCTGTATCTGGTTTGCTTGGTAAATAGTGTGAGGAACCAAAAGCGCGCGTATTTTTTTTTTTTTTCGTTGTTTTTTTCAGCACCATCTACTACCATTCCCCGATTACTTATTCTTTTTTCATCTTTTCGGCCACTACCTTGACATTCTTGTCATGACGTTGCCATGAATTCCTGGCTTTTGCTGAGAGTCGCACACGCCATTGTTCCTTAAATAGCGAGAAAAATTATAATAGCTATGAGAAGATTAAGGAAACTAAAAAGTCATTATTCCTGGGAAATTTATTTTTAAAAACATCACTCACATCACCAAAATTACATCCATCCAAAAGGTAAGGATATTTGGACAGCAAGGCAGATGTGACCTCTTCATAATTACTTGGAGTAGGATAACTAAATATGAAAATGCATAGATAACAATTAGAATAATGATCTGGTTTATTATAACTTTTGATGAAAGGAAAACTCTTTGTATTATCAATATTCATATGAGTAAAGATTTATCTAGTTTGATATAACTAAAGCATGAAGTGAAATATTAAATCAATAGAGCTTACTAAGTATAAACAATTATCTGTTGGTACAGGAAATCCAACAGGTTGCTCAATTCCATTCTGGTTAGAAAGTTTTCTCTAGAAAGAGCATTTTTAAGGGAGAGAGACATCTTGGTCTCTTTGATTTGGAAAAGTTTTGGCCATGAGCTATTAACAGGGTGTGTGGAGACAGTGAGACTGGGGTGTGTGTGTAAAGTTCTCCGCACTATCATTACCCCTCAAACACAGACTCCAAGGATAATAAAAAGAAATTCAACAAATTAAATAATTATTCAAACAACTTTTAATTCATAATACAGATTACTGAGTATGGATATGAACTCTTCACTCCAATAGACAAGAAAAGCTAGCTATACACCCTCATACTCATCTCTTCAATAATAAAGATTAGGCCTTCCACTCGAACTCCAGCAATTAGTTGGTATTAGTAGAAACTCCCCAATAATAAATAAGTAGAGAGGTCCAGGGTAACCTAAATATTGCTGGAAAGCAGTTATAGGAGGCTCCTAGCTGATTCCAGTAAGCGGAGGCAAATATCAGCCGGAATATGACTCAGTTACCCTAGGTTCAGTGGTATGGAAGTGTGAAAGCACCTCCTGGGAGCCGGACACCTGGAAGGAAAAGCATGGCCCCAATTAATACAAGGATTTACGCGTCACATATATATCTATATATAGCTAGCTAAATGTTTATAAATCTGAACATATGTATGTTAACTGCCTAATAACAGTTTAGGAAGGCAAGGTACTCACCTGATAGCAAAATAGAGTAATACCTAGTTCTGGTAACCACAAACTAGCTTTAAACAGCAACGACTTAATTTCAATTTGGAGCAATCAGTTCAAATAGCGGCAACCCGTTTCAACAGCGGTAACTAGTTTAAAAAAAAAGGTTGTATTCAATTTAGTGATTGCAATAATTACACCATAGGAATATTTCCTCGTGTATCAGTTAAACGCACTACAAGTGAAAAGATCTGGAACACAAAATCTCTATTAGCACTAGAGCATTTCAGAGCTACCTAAATATTTTAACCGTTCACTGAAGCTATCAAACACTGAATAATGGATAACTTTTAAAGCTCTCCATTCATACTATCGACTGTTCCAATAATACGAATATTATTCTAATTTCAGACGAACAATTTCATAGTTCTAAAAAAAAACATTAGTGAAAACTGGGTTGATTATAAAGGTTTGAACAACAAATGTAATAAAACAATATTTAAATATTAACCAAGAATGGTGGTCCTTACAGTGTGGAGACACTGAAAAGAAAGAATTCTTTGTCAGGATGTAAATTATTTAAAACAAACACCAAGTGCTCTTATTCATGTCAGCTTAGTAATTTAAATCTTATCATTGATTTCCAAATACAGAATATCCAAATAATCTAATTTAGTAGAGTCGACCAGAGTAATTCATAACACTCATATATTGGAGTAATTAATGGCACCTGTTTTTTAACGTGAAGGAGTAAGAGTTTCAGTACCAATATTGGAATCAGAATACACTATAAAAAATCTCGTGATTTCCTCTATAAATATAGAAACCTCCATTTAATTAAATTAAATGAAGGTACAAAATAATACAGAGTAAACAGTATGAGTTGTTAATAAACCCTATAAAAACTATTTCAGATTTTAATAAAATACCACAACTGAAAGTGATATTATAAGATGGTGTAAGTAAGGAATTTCTACCTAATTAGCTTTTTGCTAGATCAAAGTTAACAGGAGAGTGTGATGAATTACCCTTTCACTTTTGAGTAAAATCTCGTGAGAGTCAGGAGACTCATTATGCAAAGTGGACGCTAATCTAGCTATGGTAATAATAAAATATTTATCTGAATTGCAACAGTTTGGGGCTCAAGGAATACGCACTCTCCTCTCCCCCTTCTCTTCCTTTAACCATAGACAGCTTCAGGATAGAGCCCTACGAATGAATACTACAAGTATATTTAGCTACTGATAGAACTAGGGGTTTCTTCTAACAACACTACAAGTAAGTTTTTTTTTTTTTGTAATTTTTTTTTTTAAGACACACACATTAATTGTGTATGCATAACTGCTATCACGAACCTATATGATTGTGTGTAAGTAACATTCAAAGTCAGTTACCAATTGGCTCGCATGAGATACACATCTTATCTCAAGTCTTAGTTAGTGAGACCATTACTTGTGAGTGTTTTAGTGAAGTGCATAGTGAAAATATATTTGCTTAACAAGAGAATATAATCTCTTTAAAGTTCTATTCATACTCGTTATTATCCTAAATACAGTTAAGCATGGACCAGAGGCCTGAGGTCGGAACCATATTGGCAAGGTGGTTCTAGGGCATGGGACCATGAGTATTTAGTAGAAAGAGATATATTGAGAAAAAGGAATCTGAAAGATAAGAAACAGAGTAAGATTCTAATCACACGTAACCCATATCGTGGACCGTTATAAGGTTTCACAGTTGATGAGATAACCCACAGGGGGAACCATCACATTGGTGGCAGTATGGTGCGTGATTAAGTAATTCGAATTTAATGAACGGAAATTCAATTACTAAAGTAAAAGTTTGAAAGCTTTGTAGTTTACCAAAAACTAAGTTAACCATCTGATTGGAGAGTATTTGATTACAGCAAGACCGGGTTTTGCGACCCTATATGACGGTACGATTCAATTAAGGTGTTCAGTTTTTGTGATAAAATATAAAGATTTTTCAACTCAAGATCAAGCAAAAGGCATCTCGAAAATTATCGGAAGGATAAGGAGAGTAAATATGGCCTAATTTGAAATTTGAATGAGAGCAGAGACAATCAGTGAGACTAACCAAATTGGAAAAGTTTACGGTTAAATGCACGGAGGGAGGAAGCGACGAAACTAAAGGGTACAGGATTGCACGTTGGCGAATGGTGATGAAAAATATTCAATTAATCAATAAACAACATGCAAAAAAGCGGTAAATCAACCGGAAATTGAGAGTCTAATTTGTTTAAACACTACACTTGAATAGTATTTATTCAAACTGCTCCATTCAGTGTACACGAGGTGACACAGTTAAGATCAGAGCAAAAATCACCGACAAAACCTGATAAGAAGGACCCACTGTACATGGAACCGGAAGTTGAGTATAATATAACGATTAAAAACCGTTACATCATCCTTGTATTTTCAGTCTCATTTGTGAAACGTTTGCAGTAGGTTCTCTGAGAACTTAGTTCAGTGGTGAAATAATCAGTCCCGCTTAGTCAAGTGTTTTGTATGAATAAGTAATAAGTAAAAGGTTAGTTAGAAGAAATTAATTAATCTTTATTGCAGCAATTATAATTATAGGATGTATATTGTTCATGCATTTCTTTCAGCTTTATAATATTATTGATTGTTGATTATTATTGACAGGTATTAATATTTAATTTTATTATTTTATCGATTTAACAAATTTTGCTCTATTTTTGCATGATTTATTTTTATGATATTTTTTTTTACTTTCATAATTTGTGTTTACACGCGCACTTGTTTAAGTACACATTAGCATTTAATTAGGAATGAGAACATATGCCAAGTTCGGAGGACGAAGTAGTTAATCCAGACTCTGTTGAACTAAGGTCTGGAAGAAAGTCAAAACCACGAATTAAGAAAAGTAAACAGAATATTACACCCCCAAAAAAATCAGTTACACAGCAGCAGAATATAAATAGGGTAGATAAAAATACAAATACAGAGACATCAGGGACAATGTCGGTTGAATTGACACAAGCTCAACTCCAAGAAATAATTAAAAGCAGAAGTACAACAATCATTAATTCTAATTCGTTGCCGATATTCAGAGGAAGAAGGAGGCCAGAAGATCCAGCTTTCGAGGAAAAAAACACATTTAAATAATCATATTTCCAGTTTAGGGGACAAGGACGATGCCGAAAAGAAAAAAATCCTTCTCAGAAGCGCTGACTGCAAGCTGGGAGATTTTCAAATTACTGTTAATAACGTTGTTAACGGAAAAACATTTAAAGATAGCACCTACGAAGAAATATGCACGGTATTAGAAGATATATATGTGCAGAAAGACAGCAAGGACATCTACAGTGTTTGTCACGAATTATACACTCATAAATTGAAAGATGAAACTACAGCTGCCAGTGATATATTAAGTACATTGGAAAAAATAGGAGAGGTC
Organism: Caprella mutica; assembly: GCA_947561585.1. Classification (NCBI taxonomy): domain Eukaryota; kingdom Metazoa; phylum Arthropoda; class Malacostraca; order Amphipoda; family Caprellidae; genus Caprella; species Caprella mutica. The sequence goes on from CANNZV010003303.1 coordinate 42,354, forward strand.
ACCGAGTATATATTGAATGACGCCACAATGAACGCGCAATTTCCTGTAAGAACGGCAACTGAAAGTGATCCGGCTTTCAACAACAGATTGAAGAAGCACGCAAAAGATCTAATGAATACAGCAATGTATTTAACGATAATGGGACCACAGATCAACCCCAGTATTGTCAAGGGAGTTATAGAAGGACCGTTCAAAACAACAGCTAATTTACTGTCCGCAACAACAAAGAAAATAAGATCTTTGCCACATGACAAAAAAATCCTAATCCCGAAAAAAAATTTCAATGACACAGAAGCTTTTGTGATAGAAAATACTGATCAAAGAGAAGGTGAGAATCAGGGTAATTATCATGATGATATGCAGGAAGAAACAGAGGCATATTACGCATATGATGTTAGACACAGAGGTACACCCGGTAGATATGCACGCAGAAGTAGATACAGATACAACCATCAAGGAAGAACAAATGTAACAAACACAAATACCTACACACCACAGCAGAATAGTGATACAATTAGGTGCTATAGGTGTAATAATCTAGGACATTTAGGAAGAGATTGCCGTACTCAACAACCTTTTAATCGAGGTCAGGTCAAGAATTTTCGAAAAAAAATGTAAATACGAACACTGAAATAAATACAACATATAAAGGTAGTAAACAACATGGTAGGGTTAATTTAATTAAACATTTAACAAAGACAAATGCGAAAACTTTTGGTAACTCCGTGCACACATGTGAATTAAACATGAATAAACTAGATCCTGTGTACGTTAAATTCAATGGTGAACTTAATTCGTCACTCAGAAATCAATGCGAATGTAAAAATAAGTTCGATTTATTAAAAGAAGTAAACTTGAGCGATGAGGAGAAAAAAACAAGCGAGACGTATATTACAGCTCAGTTCGTAAAAAATAAAGATGAATTAAGCGGATTGACGGAATGTCATTATACGATAAAAGGGACTTCTAAACCAACGATAATTTTATTTAGTAAAGAATTTGATTGGGAGGCTTTAATAGATTCAGGTAGTGAGCGAACGATATTAAACAGTCGTAACTTTAAATACATTGCGAGTAACGAAGAAATAATGAAATCGGACGTAACTATTAAAGGCATAAACGGACGTTCCGAAGTAAAAGGTGAAATAAATTTAGTATTATCATCCAAGTCAAATAAAAAACGAGTAAACGCTTTACTAATCGACAACACCAGCTTACCATACGACATGATATTAGGAAGGGACGTGTTAATGAATGCGCAAATTGATTTTGATAAAAATATTTTGAAGTTAGGTGAAGAAAAAATTCCGTTTATGGAAAAACGTAAAATAGCTACTAAAGAACTATTAAGCACGGATTGCTTAATAGCAGAGTTAGTTCTCATTTCTAATAGGTCAAAGAGAAAAACTTTAATTAGAAAAATAAACGAACGAACAAACAGCAACAGTAGCATTGCGAAGGTAAGGGTTGAACCTCAATTAAAACGGAAAGGGCAAGCAGAGGTTATGAAGTCCGAGATAAAAACAAAGCCAAGAAGAAAAAATAAAATACGCAAGAAGAACGGTAATGTTCATATAAGTAGCCAAGTCGTTGAGGCAAATACCATAAAAGTCATTTATGGTTTCGTTAAGAATAACGAAGCAGGAAGTTATATCGTAGCTAAAAGAAGTTTCAGTTCGGGTTTAGTGGTAGCCGAAACCCTAATAAAAATCGAAGACATTAAAAAAGAAGGGGACCAAGTGTCAATTTGCCCAGTTTTCGTAATGAATCCGACTGATGGTGATATCGTATTAAACGAAAATCAAATAATAGGAACACTAGAAACCTACGAAGAGCAAGTCGAAGTTATTATAGCAACTATATCGGAGTGTTTAAATAATAGGACTCGTAAATCTAGATTAGGAAACGTGTTGAGTGACGAAAAAAAAAGCCATTTGAACGAAACGTTACCCCTGATTTAATTTATGAAAAGTCAATGGTACATGCAGTTGGAAATAATGGAGAGCCATTAGTTTCAGTGCATGGCAACCGAGAGATAAAGTGTAAAATATCACGTGACGGAAGTGCTGATAGAAGCAGTGATATTACAGTAAGAAGTGATGATGAAGAAAACAATTCTCAGACAGTGCCATCAGCACTGAGGTTAGTTAATACTGACATATCATGTGGAATGTCAGAGTATGAATACAAAACGAAGCAGTTACTAAATGACTTTAGAGACGTAATTACTCTTAATTAAAGACGAACCTATCGAGACCACTAGTATCTGCACACATAGTATAAAACTGAGGGACCCTAATATAGTTATCAATAAAATACCATATAGAATACCACATAAATTTCAAGAACAACTTGAAGAAGTTAATAAATCAATGTTACTAGAAGGAACTATTGTACCTTCAATGTCAGAGTTTAACTTCCCAGTAATTGTAGTTCATAAAAAGAATGGGGAAATACGTCCCGTAATAGATTTCAGATCTCTAAATAAATGTGTACACATACAAGGGTTTCCATCACCTAGAGTAGACGACATGTTAGGATCATTAGGAGGGTCTAAGGTATTCTCAAGTTTAGATCTAAGGAGCGCTCTTCACAAAGTGAAAATCTCTGAAGAATCTAAAAAACTTACAGCATTTGCGGTAAATGGGAAAAAATGGCAGTTCCGCAAGTTACCCTTTGGGTACGTTAATAGTCCAAAAGTATTTCAAGCAATTATGACAAAAGCGTTAAATAAAGTATTAGGGAAACTATGTTTCGTATTTATTGATGATATCCTAATTTTTAGTCGATCATATGAACAACATTTAAATGATATTAGCCAAGTGCTGATGAGTTTACGTGACGCTCATTTGAGATTAAAATTAGAGAAGTGTGAATTCTTTAAACACGAAATCAACTTTCTTGGACATCGAGTCACGACTGAGGGCATACGGTGCATCCAAAACGAAAAACTTAGAGAAGCATCTAGACCAACAGATGTAAAGAAACTTCAGCAGTTTTTAGGGCTTGCGAACTACTTTCGTAAGTTCGTCCCTAAATTCAGTCAGAAGGCCGAACCATTACATAGACTATTAAGGAAGGACACTAAATTTGACTGGACTGACGAATGTGAGGCTAGCTTCACTAGTCTCAAAAATATTTTGACATCAGATAAGGTTTTAGCTCATCCAAATTATTCCAGACCATTTTATTTATTTACTGACAGCTCAAATATCGGAGTTGGCGCAGCACTGCTACAACCAGATTCGACCAAGAGCAAAACATTAAGACCCATAGCCTATTTCAATAAATCATTAAATTCTACTCAGAAAAGGTATTCAGTAACGAAACAAGAGTTTCTTGCAATCCATCTAGCATCAAAGGAATTTCAATATCTATGTCTAGGGTATCCTATTACCATTTTAACTGACCACAAACCCTTGTGCGCGTTTTTTGGTAATAAACTTCCATTAGATTCGGCGATGGCCAGGTGGGCAATTGAAGCTAGCACATATGATTGCTCGGTGAAGTATTTTGAGGGTTAACGTAATGTGGTAGCAGATACTCTTAGTAGATTAACTCCTTTAACGGAAGAAACAATAGATTAATGCGAACTTTTAACACCATCTAATGAAAGTTTTAGCTCAATTGAAAGTTTTATAGCAACCACAAGATCGAGGGCTAAGCTGAAAGTACCACAAATTATTGACAACAATGACAGTGAATAAGAAACAGACTCAGAAAATGAACAAGAATCAGATCCATCTAAATTGTATAAAATCAACAAAGAAAAACCATTTCTGAATTACATACCTAAACATGATGACATAACATGGACTTTAAACAGACTAAAGACTGCACAGTCAAACGACTTTGCTTGTTAGGAAATAATGGACATATTAAATAGAAAAAAAATAGGAACATCTAAAAACATAGCTGCGTTTTTCATATTAGACGGAATATTATATCGACATAGGAAAATAGATACTAGGGCAGCCAGTATTGTTAATTATGTTATACCAAATGAAATGATCAATTTAGTAATTAATTCAATACATTTTAACACTCATTGTGGTTTAGCTCATACGCTATTTAAATTTCGACTAAAATACTATCATTTTCAAGAAAGATGGGTCATAGAATCTTTTATTAAAAGATGTGACGTTTGCAACATAACTGAAAGGAAGTCTAGATACACCAGTTAAATTATTGTCTGCCCCAGTAGCTAACACACCATTTGAAACAGTTTCATTTGATTTTATAGGACCTTTTATTACAACTGACACGAACAACAAGTACATTTTATCAATAACATGTATGTTGACACGATATAACGAATTACACGCAGTAGCTGACAAATCAACTAACACAGTAATTGATTGTCTAAGTAAAACATTTAGCCGTTGTGGATATCCCAAAACGCTAATGTCAGATTGTGCGAAAGAATTTAGGTCTAACGCTACTAAAACTTTCAGTGAAATACATCAGATATATAAGTGTGAGGTGCTACCATACTCAGCATATTCCAATGGAATTTGTGAACGCAATAACCAAAGAATTAACAAACTATTAAGATTCTATGTAGCTACAGTAAATCACGATAATTGGGACACGTTTCTCGATATTGTCCAAAACACAATCAACAACCAGGTAAATATGTCCTTGAAAGATACTCCTTCATACGCTCTATTTGGACGTGATACTTCCCCAAATATACAAGCAGAAAATTTGGATAACATTTACAATTTAGATACATCAGAATCAATAGTCAAAATTAAGGCCAGACAAGCTATATTTATTCAAGATCAGATTAGGGCTAACATAATTAATCAATCAAACAAACGCATAATTTACCACAATAGGACACGAAAAGACAAAATTATACAGATAGGTGATCAAGTATTAAATAGAAATCATCAGAAAACACATAAATTACAATTAAATTGGATAGGACCAGGTACAGTATTACAGGTAAAAAAAAATAAAGCCATAATTAAAATAGGACATCAAACGATAACAAGTAACATAAATTACCTAACTAAGTTAGAAAATTTCACAACCAATTAATTAAGTAATTTTATTACCATCATTGAACAGGAAATCAAATTAAGATCAATTTGAATATAAACATCAAAGAGCTAGTCCAAAAAAGGAACACATAACACGAAGAAACATGAGGTAACTTGAGGTAACATGTAACATACAGTACAGGAACACGTGACATATAACTCTGTTACATGCAAAGATTCAGAGAAATGTTTACATTTTTTTTGCTTACGCAAGTCAAACAAACACACACTATGCAGTTCATTGATCAAAATACAATATTTCCTTTGCTCAGTAAGAGAATTATTGTACCAATACAATAATAATTTTTAGCATGTAAAATAGTTGTATGTATTTAATTTAAGTTGATGGGATGAATTATGAATTTTATCAATATAAAATTTCATATAATAATTTTAAGATGATTAATTTTTTTGTATGCATGTTAATTTTAAATTTTGTGTATATATGTTTAGTGTAACGAATAAGATGAATTATACTTTGTCAAAATGCTAAAGAAATGTAGAAGTTAAATTGTTTGAAATCAGAATGAAAATTAAAAAAATATATATATATTCAAAATTATGATGAAAGACTGATATAATTTAAAATCAAAAATAATTAATTCACAATGAGACTGATAACTGATAAAATTACTTAAAAAAGACCAGGGGCCATGAACTAACAGTATCGTTTTGATTTCAGTGTACACGGAGGCAGCATACCCAGCCGTTGACAGCTTCTCAGCCATATACAGCTAGTGACTGACTCTCAGCTATATACAGCCAGTGACTGACTCTCAGCCACTCACAGCCGGTTGACACACTGACATATATTTCAAGGTCGTGAGAACGAACAGCTGACAGTATGGGCCAAACGTAGAGTAACTTTGATTTGAACTCGGTGGTGGAGCTGATCCAGAAGTCGACATCAATGAATAAGGCTCATTTAGAGGCGGCTATAAAATCCATGGGGACAACACAATATGACCTGATCCCGGATTTGTTTAGCGATGTGTTAGTTTTAATTCTAACATTATTAGTAGTAGTAATTTTGGTATGTGGGTACACCCACTCCAAGAGGGTTAAGTCCGACGAGGACATGAAGATGTACGAGATAAGAAATTTGAAGTCAAAAATGGCGACGGAAGCCTTTAATCAAATTAAAAGAGGGACCCCTTTAGAACAGGGGAACTAATTGGAACGGTAAATTACTTTAATGATCAGGCAATCAACATTCAGGCGACAAATTTTATTATAATGCCTCATAAAAAACAAAAACCAAAAAGCAAAATTAATATTAAAAGGTCGAGCAGCATTTAAGAAATTTTTTTTAAAGAAAAAAAAGTCAAATTAAATTAGACCATTATTTTAAGTTTTTAATTTTAAGTTTGGGTAATTTTAAGTGAAAATTAACAATAATCGTTTTCAATTGAATTTAATTTTAAGTTTAATTTTTTTTCGGTGTTAATTTTAATGTTTATATTTAAGGAAATCAAAATTTGATAAAGATGATCAAAATTCATAAAAAAGAATATAAATTGATTAAAAAGTCATAAAATACGATATCATAACATAGGATAAATTATAATGAATAATTCTTTTTATCAATAAAGTAGGAATTTTATTAAAATAAAACATAACTAAGTTAAATAAAATATATTTTATAATAAAAAAATTTTTTGGATTATAAATTTTTTCTTTAAATGTAAATGAAGTAACAAATATGTGTAATGTATTGGAGTGATCAAGGACTCTGATAATATTTAGAATAATATTCTAAATATTGGGAGGGGCGAGGTGAGATCTCAAATAGATTAGGCAAGTTTTTACATTTATAAAATGAAAAAAATTATTCATTTTGAACTGAGACATAGTAGGTAGGAATAACTTAGAATATTTAGGAATAAATAGAACTATTGTTAAAGCAAAATTAAGATGGTATAGGTAAGATAAAAATTTTAAGAAAATTTGATGAATGCACTTTACGTCTAAAATATTTCTAGAATGAATTTAACTCATATTTTTTTCAATTTGCTAATAATATATTTATAGCTGGTTCGAGAAATTTCAAGAGATCCAAAACACATGTTTCCACTAACAGAGTGCGCGTCTGAACATTGTTAAATATAGTGTAACAATGGGTAGACAGACCAGCTGGCAGTTTTGGAAAAATGTGAATTGTAACTTTGAAATTTTCGGAAGGGGGGAGCGATGTGGTGATGCAAACACATTAATTGTGTATGCATAACTGCTATCACGAACCTATATGATTGTGTGTAAGTAACATTCAAAGTCAGTTACCAATTGGCTCGCATGAGATACACATCTTATCTCAAGTCTTAGTTACTGAGACCATTACTTGTGAGTGTTTTAGTGAAGTGCATAGTGAAAATATATTTTCTTAACAATAGAATATAATCTCTTTAAAGTTCTATTCATACTCGTTATTATCCTAAATACAGTTAAGCATGGACCAGAGGCCTGAGGTCGGAACCATATTGGCAAGGTGGTTCTAGGGCATGGGACCATGAGTATTTAGTAGAAAGAGATATATTGAGAAAAAGGAATCTGAAAGATAAGAAACAGAGTAAAATTCTAATCACACGTAACCCATATCGTGGACCGTTATAAGGTTTCACAGTTGATGAGATAACCAACAGGGGGAACCATCACAAAGATAAGCTTCTCTGCTCTACGACCATGGCTCCGACCATCGCCAATGGTAGTGGCCTCCAACCGACTGTAGCTAAATAATTATGTCTAGACAGACAGTATTGAACAATAGCTAATTTTGATTGGAATCACATTTTCAATAAGTAATATACAGTTCATTTGAAAATAGTAGATGTAATATTTGCTCTACCAATTTGGTAATATAAATGATATTGATAAAAATAAATAAGAAGAATATTTGACAAGGTGACAATATTCATTGATTCAGAAAAGCTACACTATGAATGCAGTCACTTACTAATTTATGTGATTAAAGTGAATGGTTTGACAGATCAGATTCAAGAGGAAAATATAAAGGTGATAGTAAATGAAGCCTACCTTAGTTACAAACACAAAAATATAAAGTTAAAGAGTATAACCCAAGTGCTATCCTCTAAGACTGATACTAGCTATCATAAAGTTTAACTGTATACCAGTCTGTATTTCATGGTAAATTCCACAGACTTGTTGGTGGAATTTTTCTCCATTGAAAATAATATTCTGGCTAAGTCGGTGGATTTTTAGCTATTTATTCCTATGTTACCTTTAATTTTTGGTGGAAAAAAGGGTAAAATGATGGTGGATCAGCCAAATTAGTGGAAATTTATGGTGGATTTTTTTCAGCTTTTTCAAAAAGTCAGTGGAATTTTCTGCACCAAATACAGACTGGGCTGCATAGAAAGCATATGCAGTGATATGAGATATCACTCTTTGAATATCTTAATTAAACTATAACTTTAAAGTTCAACATACCTTTCATTTGAATGAGAAGTTGAGGGACCATCAAAAATATTTGGATGAACACAAACCTTCTCATGAGCATTGTGCTCCACTTTCACAATAGCTGTATTATTAGGTAATTTTAAAGGGTCAATTTCATAATGAATTTTTAATTCACTATTGTATAGTGACAAAGTGACATTTTCAGGGTTCAATTGTATATTTTTCTTGTTCAATTCACACACAACATTCCTAACAAAATTTTCTTTAAAATCAGTTTGCACCAATATTTTTCGTCCAGCAAACTCTACAATATATGCAAACCTTTTTTATCGATTCTGCATGTAATTCCTGAAAATCAATAAATATTTATCTTCATTTGCATTATATAGAGGTAAGGGGAATGGGGAAAGTAGTGTCTTCACATTTTTAACAAAGTAATATGAAGTTTTACTTGCTATATAGCAATGAAGATGTGAGGAGAAAGAAATCTTCAGTTTCTGCAGCACAAAATATACTTCACAGTTCTTGTAAAGGATATACCTGAAGCATCCAATTTCCCAATCTCTGTTATAGGCAGAAATCACACCATGTCTAGTAGAGTAGGTAACTCCTTCATAGGTCACATGTTTTAAATTTCTGATAGATTCAACCATTCCAAATATTTCATTGAGAGCAAATTGTACATCAACTTCTAAATCTTGGTACAATATCATCTCGGCAGTATTTGAGAAATTAATTGGAGTGTGCAGATAATTATCAGTCATGTGATGAAAAGGCACTATAGGTATTGGTGCTTCATTGCCATTGTTTTGCATGGATTGCGATAGTTTTTGGTCATTTTCATTGTAGATTTCATGTAACTATGCTTAGATTCATATCGCAGCGTACAATAATTAATAAGAGGACCAAAATACTTGAATTGGGATCCATAATGGATTAGGAAATGCGATTTAGGTTTTCTAGAGAGATCTGGATGTAGAATAAAAAATCCTCTAGAAAGTTTGTAATCAATTGAGACATATGATTAATTTCCCCATTATTTAGAGAAGGTGCAAAAATGAAAACCAAAACCTCTAAGAAATCAATGAAGTTTTTCCATTTTTAATCATCTTCAGGATCAAACTGACCCACCAACAAAAGGAAAATCCTTAGCAAGAGATGTATTTCAGCACATGTTTGTTTAATACAAATTTCTCTATTAGCTAAAGTAATTGCAGTTGGTTTGTTTTTGTTAGACGTTTTGCAATAAGGGAATTCCTTGATGGATGTATTCAATGTTTGTAAAGAAAAAAATTCTTTTCTATACAGTATTGAATGAGAGACTGTAATAGGTCTACCCCAAAACCTTCAAAAATATCATGAGCAATATCAGAGGGAGATCCCCAGCAAATATGGTAATAGTTTAGCTCATTTAGAACACTGCTCTTTTTCAAACCATATGCAGGGGATAACAGTGGATTTTCAGTAACCATCTTCACGGATTCATTGTAGGTTTGGACTGTCCGTAATTCAAATATGCTCCCTTTGAATCCGTTTTTTATGTCTTCTTTGGTGGCATTGCAGAATCTGCAGATTCGGAGACCAGAGAAACTCTCATTAAATCCACCAATTTGATGAGCAGCAAGGTTGTCCACAACTACTACAGATATGGTAGAAAAATAATGGTAGATATTGTTGTCGATAGTCAAATAAATACCCTGCGTCTCCAAATTTTTCATATCTTCAACAAAGGTTCTCAGTACACATTCCATACCATATTTTTTAATGTTCCTACTCTCTGTTAATAATTGTAAAGTGTACAGTCTACTTCTAAATTTTACAGGAATATTACCTAAACTGAAGTAGAATGCACATATTTTATGCTTTTTGGTTTTATTTTCTAATGGATTTACAATTTGGTAATCATCCAGATAGAGTTCAATTTGTAATGCATTTTGCATTTTAAAAAAATTGCTCTTTTTTGCACAGCTACCACTTAGGAAAGAGTCAATTATATTTGGATTACTATTTTCCACATTATGAACGTAAGACCTGACATCTTCCTTTGACAATAGACTCAATAAAGTTTCCTTAATGGGAATATAGATGGCCTTATCATCACCTCCAAGTAATATTTCTTTAGGCTCTGTGAAACCTTTCCTTTTGAAGAGTAAATTTTGTTTATAAGTAGAATTAGTTGCACTGAGACTACTATGAAGATGAAGAAGAGGTTTTAAAAGTTTATCACAGTTACCAGGAAAATCACTATCAAAATTTGCTGGCATCAATTCTTTAATCAAACATTGTGTTTCCTCTAAACATCGAGCAATTAAATCTTCAAATTTTAGAATAATATCAGTTGCAGCTTTCTCAGTGACAAGATGTTTCTCTCTCAATTTAAAAAAAAAAGTGATAATTTCATTTAAATTTCTATCAGGTTCCTCTAGATCAGTAAGATCACCAACTCCATCACCAAATTCACATCCTACAGATACTATTCATCACTGTTAAGTACTAATTCCTGTTCATAAGGTTGTTCATTTACATTAGTAGGCACAGCATCACATTTTTTCTTATTATGTTTTCGGTAATAGTGTTTTTTAAATGAGGTTAGAACATTGTATCTATTTGTACAGCCATCAATGCCACAAGACAAAACAAAATTAGGTCTATTTTCATGTTCTTGTGAATAGTACCTAAATATGAAACTGATGTACCTAATTTCATAGAGGCAAAGAAAGCAATTATACATATTTAGAACTATTTAATTCACTTTTAATGACATATGACTTGTCACTAGGGTATCCTGCACAAACTGAACTTGGCGCCAAGCAATGAGCATAGCGCTCTTCTAGGAAGAGGATTGGATTCCTTTCCAGTAATATTAAATACCTATTATTAAAAAATAGGAAAGTAAACATTTCTATTGTAGCAATTTGTATAGAATACTATTCTTGAACACATACCAACATAATTCGCTGTGTTATTGATAGTATGAATTGAAATGAGGAACATACCTAATTGGAATCTTCATTTGGCAAATCCTATAAGATCTCCAGTTAATTCGTTTGTGAAACTACAAAGTGTAGTTAGTCTATTAATTTTTAGATAAGTAAATGCATTCTATCTATGAAGGTAGAAACGGTTTATTTAAAAATTAAACAATAAACTCTTTTACAGTTTATGGTTACATTATTTTATTTGTTATATGGAAAAATTTAAGAGCATATTAGAGTTTGTATAAGATAAATTTTCTGCAAAATGATATCACCTAACTAGGTTCAATGTTTATTACCTTTTTTAGATAATAGTACCTGAATAAATTAAAAGCATAACGTATAAATCATTATATTTGTATACAAGTCCAACGTGATGCACTTACAGCTAACTCGAGATGCCTGGGGGCATCGAGATTTCTCTCAGTGAAAATAGGATTGTTGGCAAGTTTAATGGCTCCCTGGTTATCAACAAATACTTCAACTCAACCACATCACAGGCCCCGCATCTCACTGTACAAAGTTCTCAAGAATTTTGCCTCTTTGTCATCCTCAGTCGCTGCATTGCACTGCGCCTCACAAGAGGATAGCGATACGGTAGATTGTTTTTTTACTCTTCCAGATGAGAGGACCGTCAGCAGCCAGCATGAAAGCATATACCGATACACTTTTCCGATCAGAAGATGCAGCCCAATCAGAATCTGTGAAACCAAAAAGTTTAATATCATCAGTTTTATGAAAACACAATGAATAGCTTCTATAGTAATTTAAGAATCTTAGTACATGATTTGCACATGTCAAATTGGCAGTAGTAGTGACACAATAGGAAATATCGGGTCTAGTACAAGTCATGATATATATTAAACTTCCAACTATCTGTCATAGAGATCTGAATTGTTTAGTGACTTAGAATCAGCTAAATGAACATTATTAATATCCATGTCACAAGGAGCATTCTTAACATGAAAATCAACCATTTACAAGCTTTTCTTTCTGAAAAGCTTGTACAAGCTTTTCAAGCTTTTACAAGTACAAGCTTTTCTTTCTGATATTGTCTTTTCCCTCTTTTGTTGGTATTTTTTGGAAAAAAATGGATGACAATATTTATTACATATTATATTTTTGACGTGAGGACATTCTTTTTCGTTGATGCTTTCCGGGGGATTTCTTCCAGGGGGATTTTTTCCGGAGGGATTTTTTCCGTTGGGGGATTTTTCCTGCAACTCAGTGGCTTTTATGATTCTGATGGTTCGAGTGTGTCTGGAAGAGAGCAGGAAGAATCTTACACCGTAAACCAAATTTCTGAAAAAGTTCTATAAAGGAATATAATTATGTAAATCAGTCAATCTCAGCATTGGTGATAAGAGAAGTTTCTCCAGTGTAGTGAGGAGTCTCATAGCAGAAAACATATACTAACACAAATTAGTAGAAGTTTCTTTCATATTGGCCAATACTTCAAAATTCACCTAGCTTGTTTTTTCATGATTTATATTTATTTGTTCTAGATATATTTCATGAATGAGCACTGCGAAATCTCTCTGTTTCTCTTGTTGAAAGAATTGTTGAATGTCTACACTCGTACATATCTTTCTCTCGATACTATTTCAAATTTCCTTTACCATCTTGTTCATTTAACAATGTCAGTGAAGATGTATGTCGTTCGATCAATCAATATAAATAAGTGTCCATTTTATAAGATATGCGACTTGAAACTCTCTACTTCTCCCATTGAAATTTCATCTATCTTCATACGATGATACGAATCAATTTTTTGAAGCATCTTTCAAGTCAACAAGTTTTTTCTTTGCCATTTGTTGTTACTATTCGGTTCAATTCTATGACCTTTGATAGCACTGAAATAATGTTTTTTATCTCTTGCTGTACTTGCTTCATTCGGAACTCTCTTGACACTGATTCTTTGGAACATTTGTTATCAACTGGGTCAAAACTTTCATAATTCAAAAATAAAAATTTCACAAATATATTGAATGAACCAATATATTTAATCTTTTTTGGTGCTCTGATTATTGGCATCAAAGTTAACTCGCGAAGAATCTTCCTCACATTTTCAGAATCAAATATATCTTCAGGAGTTTTGGATGGGTCTTGCAGAAATGTTTTCATAATTGAATAAGATATCAGAGACCATGTTTCGCCTCTGCATCGGATTACTGCAATTTGATCGCGCTTTTTACTTCGGTGTTGTACGCATTATGCGCGTCTTTAACTATCAAACCAGTTGAGCGAACCAATTCTTCTAATCCAATTCGTTTATTTAGGCTGCAACTGTATACAGAACCTTCAGTTTTTTCTGATGGAGAGTCCTTCCAACATATCTAGGCTGATTTCGATCTCTTCAATAATTATTGAGGCACAACACAGTCCATCTGTTGAAAAATTATTCGTATTAGTCATTTTGAAATCAAAATACCTACAAACATAAATCTTTTAACATAATTCATATTATGTCATGTACCAGTTTATTTTGTGTTTTGAATAACTAAGAGACGGTTTAATTAAGTAAAAAATAATTTGTTTGTCACCATCACCAACATATCTCTTATGGGCTCCTTCAATTTGGTTCATTTTTCGGGGTAAACTGATGAAACATCCGATTTATCTTTCTGTTGAGCAATGAATTGGAATTAATGTTTCACTATCGATAAGATAATAACTATAATGTACAGTGTACACTAATACTGTGTACTTACTTGTTCTTCCATAGTTCCTTTTGATATTGGTTCTCTGTCTTCATTCATCTATATATTTAAAGCAATTCCAAAAATTTAAAAAGTAATAATTAATTATTTAAAGATTATTTCAATATAGGGATACGTTATTTGACTAGTTACTAGTTTCTTCAATACAATGAATGTATCTTGATAGTCAATAGTCATAAAACAATTATTTCAACAATCCTCTAAACTGTTAACCCTATCTTTCACGCTACTTTCAGGTACGGCAGATTCACGGTTGAGCAGATTGATGCTCACTTTCATTGATTCTCTTATATTTTGAAAAATATTCAATAAATTTGTTTAAAAATCGGTATAGGCATAGCCTAATACATCAAGACAATGTGTAAGAAAATTCTAGCAGATACCTACATCGTGTCAATATTTGATAATAGATGATTATGTAAAGAGTTTTGCTATTACATTCAAATTACCCATTTACGTACACTTAGCCAGTTGGCTGACCGCACTTCCCTTCTCCCCCAGTTAGCGAGCTAAGAAACATGCACAGACACACAGTGAAACACTGCATAGAGATGTACTATCGTGAACGTAACTAATGTAGTACTATCGTGAACGTAACTACTGTATGTATTCAAGGCATGCATGTGTTGTATTGTGTACTTATATATGGTCCGGCACGATGTGATGACACTCTCACATATTATCCGTGGAGGTGCACCGAACTGCGAGTAGCGAGTATTGAGTCAAAAAATGCGAGTGCGAGTGTAAAACTGCGAGTGCGAGTATAAAACTGCGAGTGACAGTCAAAAAGAGATACTGTGAGTGAGTAATTTGAAATGCGAGTGGGAAATTCAAAATGCGAGTGGGAATTTCTAAAATGCGAGTAAGAAATTTATCATTCTTAATTCTTATATCTTTATAAAATATAGCGACTGAATTCTCTATGTTTTTAAAGAAAATAGTGCTTTATTAAATAACATTAGTTATACCATTCTTCGCTTGATTATATGCTTTTAAATGATTATCTGTCTGTACTATCAGGAAGATATCACACTATATACACCTATACAGATGTAACACTCTCGCAAATTTCTGTTTTAGAAATTATGGAACGCCATCTGAACTTACCGACGCGAATACATAGAACAACAGCAATAATTGCGTTGAATTTAAAGGTCCCCTCCAAGCAAATATTTTTATTGCCTTATTCAACGAGGCTAATGTTTCTTATCATTTTGCTGCAAACCGCATCGAATTTGAAGATTTTTATTTTCAAAACTCTACTAAACCTATTTTACTTCCGACTTACTAATTTAAGAATTTTTCATCCTGAAGAAAAAGAATGTACACCATTTGTTTTGATTGTCAACTAGGTATTAGGTTTAATAAATTCATTTAATATTCGTGTAAAGGTATAAAATTAATTAACTTATAATAGAAACGTTTATATACTTTAAGAAAAAATTAATATCTAAAATAAAGGCCGAAAACTTATGGTTTGTTTATAAAATTCAAATTTGTAATCAAAACAAAGAGTGTACAATCTTCTTCTTGAGCATCAGATTAGTGATTCGCTCAAGTGTTGCTCACAGAGTATTAAAAAAGTTTATTGACAAATTATAAAATATATACTGAACCGAATTGTATGCGGTTTGCAGAATAATGATCCTAGACCTTAGTTCTATAATATTATGTTATAAACTCATTTTTTTCCCGGAGCCTGGAGAGGACCTTTAACATTGAAAAACCTACTTTTCTCAGTTTTGACAGTAGTAGAATAGTTACAAATTAAAGCTATTGCTGATTAATTCAGGTAAAATACTGCCAAGCAGAGAAACTTATACCTTATATAAATTTTGCAATGTTTTAATCAACACCATTGTTGTTATATATTTTTATAATATAATATAGATAGAAATAAGAAAACGTGACACCATATGTTTTATAATGTGTTTCTGTCAGGTTTTGGAAGGAAAATAGTTAAAAATATAGAATACCTATAATTCCAAAAATTGTTATGATTGTTAAGTTTGGAAGCAAATTTTCGAACATTAAAATATTTTTAGAAAATGTTCCTATGTAGATGATTGGGTTTAAATAATAGTCGAAACAGTACATCATCAAATGGCAATGCGTTTTTGTAATAAACTTTAATCCGTTTAAAGATGTCGGACAAAAGAGAAGCCGTACTTGCACTACACCGTGCCGGGAAGCCCGATTCCGTTAGTGTAAAGACTCTTTCAATTGCAAGGTCGACAGTTTGGAAGTCAGTGAAGTGATATAAGGGAAGAGGAGACTTGTCAGATCGTCCAAGAAGTGGTAGACCCCACTCACTACAGTCTAAACTAATGATAAAATGCATTAGAGAGTAAATTAGGAGCAACCAAAGAAGATCCATGCGTTTGCTGGCCAAAACAGCTGATGTGAGTCCTAGAACCATGAGACAAATTGTCAAGTGAGAATCCTTTACTCTTCAAAAGAGACAATCCCTGTCAGCAGCTGTAAAGCAAAAAAGATTGGAGTCTTTTGAGAGAATTGAAGTCTGACACGGCTGGTTAGATTGTTTGGTTTGATGGAAATTTTTTACAGTTGAGATGGCTTATAACCGGCGGAATGACAAAATAATTGGTAGAAATGCTAAGAACATTCTATAGTATCAAAAAACTGTATACAGAACCATGAAACCAGCTTCAGTAATGGTCTGGGCTTCCGTTCCAAAAACCTGGAAGTCTTTTCTAATTTTTATTGAACAGAGCGTCAAAATTAACGCTAAATATTATGTTGAAAACATTCTGAAGCCAATGTTAGCATCTGCTAAGAACCACTTCAGTGAAGACACTTAGTGGACCTTTCAACAAGACTGGTGCCGTGATCATCTTCTACGATCTTGGTTCAAAGAAAATGTGCAAATACGCACAAAAACAGTACAGTCCCTCTATATCCCCCATCATACAGTTAGATTTGAATTAGTGACCTGGATATGTGCGTCAGAATTGCTATTGAAGAGTGAAATTAGCTTTAAACTCGTTTCAGGTTAATTTATCACTGCCGGTGGATCCCGGTCATTTAATCCCCAAACAATTTTTATCTTCGTTGCCCATTTTATTCCAGACATATTCGTTTTCTTTACCTAAAAATATTTTATTTATACCATATTAAATTCCTACAAAGGTCCGAAATTAATACAATCTAACAAAATTTTAACAGCTCGAACTGAATATCCCATAAAACAGAATATCAGACAACATTGAACAGCTTACATGTTATAGGATGAATTTACCAGCTATATATTGATTTATTCAAATTGCAACAACCTGATACTAGAATACAACTGACCTATGGTGAACAGATAAAATGACTAAGGATAAAACGCATAAAAGACAAAATGTGTAGGTACAGGATTATCAGATACAATATGAAATGGGATATTATGTAAAGGAATGTTTTATTTCATTTTTACATCTATTACTTCCTTCTTAAGGTCGTGATTGATTATAGCCATTAAGTTTAGTGATAGATTTAGGTGTATTTTAAATAGATTGTTATAGATGCATTTTTATAGACCTACAACTTTTCAGGATAGTTCTAGTACTTGGTTTTTCTCTTTTATTCCCAGGCACTGCGTGCAATGTAACTTCTAATCGTGACAAATAAAACAAGGATTTAGAGTTACTACACACAGAGAAATCGAAGCATATTTTAAAGAAAAACTATCTTCTTTAAATTATTTTCTTTGGTTGAAAGTGTTACTAGAGCTTTAGATTAAAGAAAGTAGCTTTCTTTGGATGCATTTTGATGCATATTTCTTTCCTATTAACCTTTTATTTATTTCTCTTAAAGCTTTTTCACTGATGAGTCGAATATTTCTTTGTTACAAATCTGTTCTGTTATTGTCTCAAATCGAAATATTGCTTGAAATTTTCGCGGGCTTTTCTGAAGTGAGCGTCTTATCATTAAGTTCTTTGAAGTGATCAAGGTAGGTTCTCAGTTAGTTGTTCAGTTATGAATCCTTTCGTATATAAATTAGATATTTTCATTTATTTATATAATTATACTGAATTATTAGTTGGCAAAGCATAGTTTTTAGAACTTGGTCAGCATTTTTCCTTTAATTATAAATGTTAATACTGGTAACTAGGTATTCATAGGTTCACAGTGTCCTGCTACCTATTTACTTGAGAAATTTAAATGCTATTTCATAGGTGACTTCTTCCTTTCATTACCCTTTAGTAATGAACTAGGCTAACGTAAGTTACAACTTAACTGAAAATCTATCTCACTGCGCCTGAAATAAGTTAGGTAGGTAGTTTTATATCCCAGCCCTACCTACTCTTATTGTTTATTTACCTAACCTAAGCTACCTATACCTAATCGCTATTTGTTCTTATTGTAATGTTTACCTTAACTAGCAGTACTATCAATTATTCAATATATTGTATGTAATGACTTAAAGTTTGTCAACTACCTAACTTAGGCTAACTAGATTTCAGTTAAGATTGTGGCTCCAGTGTTTCAAAGTGCCAGTCTGCAAAATATGGAACATTTTTCAAAGAGTTTCTGAGGTGAACCTAAACAATATCTGAGGGATATTTTAGAACCATTGAAGAATATCTTTAATTGAATCCTATGTTACCATTAATTTAGCTGAAGGAATTTTTATATACTCAAAATTTCAGAGAGATAATCAGTAATAATTTTTGAATTTTCATCTGAGAGTAATGTTGTGTCACAAATTTAAATCACCAAAAGTCATATGGTCACATTATTCAGAGCAGGGTAATATATTTCTAAACTTAGTGATAATTTAAAAAATCTGAAATTTCATTATTTTAGCTCCCAAGTTACCTATAAAAAATTAAATTTTGAATTAAAAATGGGTGGATATGTGTAGAAAGGAAAAAAAAAAAAGGAAAAATACTATTGAATCAATATAAATTAAATTACCTATTGCTCCTAAACTTCTAACTAATAGCTACTTATAAGGCTATTAATGATTTGATAAGATCTAATTTATATTTGAAAATTTGAAGATACCTAATTCTTAGGAATTTCTAAGCCAATCTGTTGAAACTGGTAAAGTGTTCACAATAGCAGAGATTACTTTTTTTGTGCTTATATGATTAATATTGGAATCATCAGCTCCCAAAATCAAAAATAAATGATAATAGTTAAATATCACACTGATGCTGATGCAGAGATTTATTTATCCTAACCAAATTATTGGCAATTACTTGGCTAGGATTCTCATACTCTATTAGTTGGGGAAATTGTCACAATTGAGATAGTTATATAACTTATATTTCCTCTTAGTCCTCTGCAGAATATGGGATATTTTAAAAACCTCTTTAACAAATAGTGAAATAATTCATTTGTTTTCAATTTCTTTTACATTAATTAGGTTGCCTGAGTCATGAAATTTAATGTTTGATGCAGTAAATGTCTTTAAATTATATGAAATGAAGTTAACTTTGTTTAAACCTTTAATTTTTATTTTCAGGTGGAACTTCACTGCATTATATCTACAGAAAAAGACTGACCATATTCACACAAGTGGGAGAAAGTGCACTGAAAGTCTTGAAAAGGATAAAAGTTTCTAAGAGGACACAAAAATTTCTGATCAACTGTTCAGGTGTGTTATAGCTACCTATACCTAAGCCAACTTATTCAATACATTAGGATCTATTATTGTATATGATATATGAAACAGTTAATTTAAAGTGATTTTTTTTCTACAGATGATGAATATCAAGTTCATATATTCTGGAGGTATGCTTCACCTATACCTGTAGGAGATCAAGAATAGGGTGAATGTGTGGAGACATACATCTTCTGAATGGGAAGAAGATCTTATGCTTCTGCTGAGTGTAATTTCATTGCTATATTATTTCAATATATTTCATATAAAACTTCATTTATGTTATTTCTTCCCCAATCTACCTACAAAACTATCTTCAAAGAAAGAAATATTTATTGTAAAGCATGTAAGTCTTTAGAAAGAAGAACCAGTTTGTTAGTATAAAAGAAATTATTACTTTTTAGTAAATATACATTATATTAGAGTGAAAGAAAGCTCTATTATATGTAAAGAATATTTATATTATAAATAAAGATACTAATTCATTGGTTTAAATAAATATTACTTTATATTAAATCTTTGATGCATTTATACTAAAGAAAGATACATTTATTGCAAAGAAAACATTTATTCTATTCAATGAAAAGTTTTCTTTATGGAGAAGAAATAATATATTTCTCCTAAACCACTCCTAGATTTGAAATAAATAACTAATTTTATTTGTTACAAAGAAAATTCTAAAATTTAAATCGTATTTTTTATTTGACTCAAAGAAAAGAAATCTTATATGTGAATAAAAATTTTATTTGTCCCAAAACTAGAACATTTCTTTACCAGAAAGAAAATAATTAATTAATGCATATATAAAGTGACTTTTTTCTTTGTGAGAAAGAAAATTTTTTCTGTGTGTACATGGTTCTCCTTACTCTTGAGGTCTCAGTAGGATTGCCGTGACAAACTATTATTGTAAATCATATGTTCACAACATAAAAAATAATAAAACAAAGCAATACAATAACACTGAGTTGTGGATCGAATGTCGAACAGAAAAAAAATATCTATCGGTTAAAATGCATTGTGTCACTATGGGAATAGTTCAAGTAAGCCATCAGGGAACAATTAGTTTTTATAGTATTAGTGATAAGTTACTAAAATACTATCATAAATAACTTGAACACATGGAACACTACTATAATAATCTTCTTCTATTTAAACTTTTTAACTATTATCGATTTAAAGTTTAATCGATTTATTCTTTTATATTTATTTTCGAACCCTTGTCTAATGTATAAAGGGCAATGTGAAAAAACAAACCAAAAGAAAATATGCTGATTTTGAAATAAATAGGAGGGTTCAAAGTAAAGCTAGAATTTTCAAAATGAATGGCTCAAAATTTATAGCATTATTGGACAGGTTTTTTTATGCATTCTACGGTGTCCGGAAAACTGTCGAAGCGGAAAACTGCCAGGTGGAAAATTGCCAGGCGGAAAACTGCCAGTCACTAATTACTGGCAATTTAATGACTTTAGTCAATAATAACATTTGAGTTTATAAAAAAAGCCGTTTGCCATTCGTTCAGGAGATAAAAGGGACAAAAATAATATTAAATTGTAGACAAGTTTATAGGCTTTTTTAAAATATTTTATTAAACAAATATAACAGAACTAAATCAAATTCGATACATAAATTTGAAACTAAAACCTCTCTTAGAAAATAGTAAGAAAAGAAACAGAAATAATATTTTAGGGACAGATTAAAATTTCTTTGTTTACACAACACATCTCTACATTATCAGTTCATAACGGGTTTAGTGTTTAATTAGTTTTTTTGTCTTCATAATTTGAGAATCGAACAAGTATTCAAGCTTAATATTCGCTTATACTCATAAAACAACTTCGATCGATGTTTGTGAAATATTTAGAATTTGCAACCCAACATATATGATTATTAAACTAGTATTACCAACCTAATTATCTGAAAATTCAACTCGATCGAATTGTATTGCATATTAATTAATGATACTTTTTACAAATAAATAAAAACTGTAGAAATGAAGGTGCTAATGACATTGAATAAAATGTAAATGTAATAAATATTGAACATACGTAAGTTGATTAAACATTCACTTAATTTATTGTATAATTTGAAATTATATTATTGTGAGCTAGTAATCACAAATCAGTGCACGGGATTTAACGTTAGTATCTAAACCAAAGGTTATATTTAATAGGAAATTAAAAACAAAGGACTATACACGTAACTTACCAATCTTTTTAAAATGTACGTGATTTAGTGAATGTGTTAAAAATGGTAATTATAACTTCCTTATGAGTACAGAATTTATGTTAACTGTGTGTTCAATAAAGTTGCATTGTTGAAATATTATTTCCCTGTGAATATTAAGTAATCCAATATCTATATAGTTATTAATGTGAAAATGAATGTCCCCTTAACTCCTCAACGAAGGGCTGTCTTTTTTTATATATTCAAATGTTATTATCAACTAGAGTCATTAAAT
The DNA here is from genome assembly GCA_947561585.1 of Caprella mutica. Classification (NCBI taxonomy): domain Eukaryota; kingdom Metazoa; phylum Arthropoda; class Malacostraca; order Amphipoda; family Caprellidae; genus Caprella; species Caprella mutica. The sequence goes on from CANNZV010003303.1 coordinate 64,583, forward strand.
TGCCAGTAAGTGACTGGCAGTTTTCAGTGTACTCATTCAACATATGACATTATTATTCATAAAAATCAGTAGGTAATGCTTTAAGACTTATAGGTCTTAATAAAATAGCTATATGAGTAAATAGATATGATTGCACAAAACTAAACAAACAATACTTTACAATTAGAGCAACAATTTGGGAAATAAATTCTCTTTACAAAATATATTTGAATAATACAAAATAACTAAAAGGAATTTTAGGCGCTATTAGGCTACCCATCTAGGACCTCCAAATCTAATTAAAATCTAAACAGAATGTATATATTTTATTCATAGATAGACTCTAAACAGAAAATTGTCCAACCAAAAAAACTTAGACGTTATGCACCAACGAGCAATTACTACAAACTAAGAAATAACTTCAATTAGATAATCAGTAATTACATTACAACTTGAAACAACGAACAGCATTCACACCAGTAAGCTGAACTTCACATCCTAATTATCTGTGTATATCCTTTCAAACAATAAAAATCACAACGCACAATTAACCATCTGCACTCTATTACCAAACTGTCATCGGCCAACATCAACTGTCTCCTATTACATAGTACTAAATGTAGAACATTCCATAGATTGCTAAATATTTTTTCAGCGATCAAGTAGTATTGAACCATTATGATCATAAATAAACTAGTTTTTTTATAGCTTTTCACGAAGCATTCCAAAGCAAATAAAACATCGTATTTAATTTATAATAGAGCTATCGCTAGAGGTCCATGAGATGAATTCGGGTTAAAATGTCCATTGAAACATCGCCCACTATATGTGCGATACGAAAAGAATCGGATGAAGTGTACAAGTGGTGAAACACTGAAGAATCCATACGTCATTCATATATAGTAAATTCATTCTGTTTTTAATGTATAATTGTACTTGTATGAGGATAATGACGTCACCTTTGAATACCATAAGCCTTGTTGAATAATCTCCATTTTATCATCAACCTTCAGTTTCTTACGTAGGAATATCTGAATTGCTAATTTCAAATTTAGAAATTTTCCACAGAGACCCTATGATGACGAATACACTGGTGACTTGATAATCTTCATTTGTTATTATTATTTTTATTATATATTTTTTTTATGATGAAGTCATACTTTTTACCGGAATATTTTAATTTACTTAATAGGAATGCATATAATATAATATTGTTTATTCTTATATTTTTCAAAATTAAACTTTCATGTTGGAAGTGATTCAGGATACAGTAGCATAAGTTATTGAATCCTGGATATGTATAAGTAACATAAGTTATTGAATCCTGGAACTTGATATGTTTGTATAATGTAGGGTTAGCAAGGATACCTACCAGGGTGACCGGACGTTTCGTAACTATAGGACGTTTCGTTACCAGATTTTTCGTTATGTTTTAAGAAATGGAAACTATTTCATAATTTGAAATGTGGTGCTGACTACATTTTATACCAATCCCATACATTATAAAATTATACTACTTTAAAAATAATGTCTACTTTTAAAACATTTTTTATTCGTTTGGTTATATATTGATTATAATCAGAGGTATTAAAATTAACAATCATCTCTTAATTTCTTTGATTAGAAAAGCTGGAAGTGAAAATATCATGGATACCAATCGATATAGAAGTTAAATAACAATGATTCTATTTAATTTTTCCTCACACTATCGAATATGTGGTTCAGTCCGAGAACTTTGAGCTTGCTCTACTGCCTAGATTAGAATAATCTTTTGTTTTTCATTTTTCCGAAAATGTATCAACGTTAGGGTAAAATTCCAATTACCAGATGTTACAAGTTACCTATTGAAAATAACTTGATGAAAAAAAAACATAACCTTTCGCAATTTTTGAAAGTAAAATTATTTTCGATCATATAAGATATAAGATCTCTTTATTCTTATATACTATTTTCTAATATGTTTGAAAATTTTCGGTTATTGGTTCACATATATAGGGAAAAAAAATTCAGTACATATTTATAATTTATAATGTATGAGAATGATATATTTTTTAGTCTACAACTCATTTCAAATTGAAAAAATCTTTAGTGGCGATTCGGAACGAAAAATCTGGTAATGAATAGTCCTAGTAACGAAACGTCCATGTAACGAAGCGTCCTAGCATCACCTACCAGACAGCAGGACAGGACACAAATGAGTTCACTTCAATTAATAAAATTTCCATGAAAAAATTTCAGATATATGGATTTGTAATATAGATTAGCAATTGAAAATTCTTATCTGCTACTGAGTGCTACATTAACACAATAAAGATCAATTCAGTGTTCTTTTAACGATAAGATTTGAGGGGTAACAATTCTAAAGATGCTATTATCATATATCGTTGTTATTACCATTTGCACTAGGACTTGGCATTATTTGGTGATAAATTAAAGCGGTGCGTAGGCACCTGTCAAAATGAAAGTGGAAATTCAATTTGCGAGTATAACTTCAAAAT
>CANNZV010003304.1:0-29945 GCA_947561585.1 Caprella mutica
CTGAGACTTAATAAGAGCGGGATACCTATACCTAAACATTATTACAGTGACTCACCTAAAACTATATCTACATATTAGAATAATTGAAATTAGATATCAACTGATACAGCTAATCAACTTACCTTGTTACTTTCAGCCATTGTGATGTTCTCTTGTTCACAATTTAGTGAAAGTATTTGGTACACACGTGGTTCTGGAAGGTGAAGTTGTTGGAGCACGGAGAGGAACTTGTTACTGCGACAAGCGATGAAGAAAAGTGATTGGAGAAGGTACGACAACCAGCAGAATGTTTCGGAAACAATAGGTATTTTTAGGTCTAGTTTTAGGCCTACCTGCATTGAAGTAGTGCGGATTTTACTACGCAGAACAACTGCAGAATATTTAATATTCAATGTTGGTTCAAAACAGTCTAAATAGTCAGCGACAATTGGCATGTTGTTTTTTAATGGTCTGTGACGTATGAAATATCCATACCATATGTCGCCAGATATCTCGTAGATTTCACTGATACATTTTATGCTCACAATTTTTGTTTCCAAGTTACATTGGGTAAGTTCCATATTCTCGTTCATATAAGGAAATAATAAATAATTTAACATTTTAACTGGATATTATTCAAAATAATGTATCACAATACACTTTTTATATGATCAAAACGGTGGAACAGTCCGTTAACCTAGTACTTACCCTATGTAACTTGGAGACAAAGAACCAACCATCCAGTATCATCTAGGATGCGGCGGACTGCTATAATACGTGAATAAAGTACAGTTACAAATTTCTGGATAGTTTTATAATTCTCCAAAAAAAGTAATGCAAAGAATGGCATTTACCTGAAATAATAATTTTTCGAAGTTAGTGATCACGATTATGATATCAATCCGTTCAGTCAACAGAGATTGTACCATTTTGCTATTTATTGTTGTGGTTCTGGAGAGCAAAAAAGGTAAGAGACCGTGTCATTTTGTTATTTATGGCTGTGGAACTGGAATTCGGGGGTGAATCAAAGAATTTGACTTTTCCACGCCACCGTCCCAACTCCCGGACCCTCGGAATTCACACCGAACAACCCCTACAGCAGGGCCGAGACTCCATCCTCCAGTCCTCAACCTCTACCTCCTGGCAACCTCATCTCGATTCCAAGTTAATAGTAGAGAGGCAGAATCCAAAATGAAAATTTAAGAAACATTTTTGTGTAGGGAAGTACATCCATCCTAGTTTGATCAGTTATAGGGTCTCACACATCACCAGGGTGGATGTACCACGAAAGAATCCCTTTTTGGTCATTTTGGGCCATTTTGTTAAAAAGGTAAAAAGCTGAAATTTATAAATATTTTGGAGTGAGGGAAATCAAAATTGATGTAAGAAGATAAGTACTTAACATAAAAAGATGTTTAAACACTCAAAAGAAAGCATTTGGTAGTATCTAAAGGACATTATAAATGTAACTGTGATTGGTCCACTTTCGCGGTCAGAAAATGTTAAATAATGACGTCATAAGGGTCATGCTGAAAATGCGTGACCATTAAAATGGAAAATCTTCTTCCAATTTCGTATATGATGGTATAAGTTTTTATTTTGACTACTATAAAAGAGGGGATCAGTGAGCATTTTTTAAAAGAAATAGATTCCAAATATCTTTTATACCTTTTGGGAGCCGTTTGAAAATTTAGGGTTAATCTCAAAATAGCCAATTTTTCAGTTTCATACTAAATATTCTAAAGAAATTTGTAAAACGAAAAATATGAACATAATTCATATAAGGCACAATGTGAATACTCGAAATCCACAGAAACAGGTTTTTCTACCAGTGGAATAAAACAAAATCCCTTTAATTATATCATTCATCTAAACTATTGGTTCCCAAACTTTTTTGACATTTTCACCCACCACCCTTCTTCAAGCATCCTGAATTCCCCCTTCAAGTGTATATAGATAGATAGAGCAGTTACAATTACTGTACAAATATACTCATCATTTTTTCGCTTCAGAAAAAATTGGATAGAGAGCATTTAGTAAAAAGTAAACAGAGCCATAGAAAAAATCCACCTGAGATTTTTAAGTTAGTAGGTTTCCCCCAATTTTCTCCCACGAGGCAGCTTCAAATATCCCCAGTTTGTGTAGGACTAATTCTCTATTAACTTCTATCCAACCAGAGATGGTGGGAGATAGAATCTTTTGAGAAGCCACAAGAGTTTGACTCCAGAGTCCAGACAAAGTTCTGACAGTAAGCGCAAAAAAAAGGAAACCCATTTTCAAATTAGTTTATTTTACAAACTATCAAAGCTAGAAATTTTCTAAAAAACATGTTTTATTCTTTTACTTTTCTGCATCTATCCTGATAATCTGTTAGGAGTTACAATAAAAATTGAACATCCTGCAGCGAACTAAAAAAATGTACATAAAAATGGCTTGCGCGAGCACGAAATACGCAAAAAAATTTCATAATTGGAATAATTTATTTCCATATGGTAGTAGTGAAAATTTAATCCTAGAATTTTTCATTCAATAAACGTTTTGGTTATTGACTCTTTCATTCATGGAAATACATCTTCATCACCAATCACGATATCTTCTACAAAATATACATTTTTGCAGAAACCATTTTGCAAAATTTAGACAGTTCGGTAAATCAGTTCTAAGAGTTCGAGCCTTACATGCATCTTAAAAGGATAATATCTCAAATTGTGTTTAAAAATTTATTGAAATGTGTCTTAAATGATTCCTAATTCTTACCATCTGATTTATATTATTGTATTATCATACTAAATGATATGCTGTTCATGAAAAAGATTAATGTTTTCATGTGTTCATTCTTTTCTCCTGCGACATGATCAATGTTTGTTCAAATTTAAAGTGGTTTCTTCAGTTTTGAACTTATTAACATTTGTCAAAGTGGTTTTACAGTTGGTGGAAATCTTTCCGGAAAGCAATGTTCAAAATGAAGTTGAACCTGCGTAAAACTTACAGTGTTTAAAAAAATTGTCACAACAAAAACTCTGTTCTTTTGAAAGCTGCATTTTGAGGGTATCGATCGAATAGGATATAAAAATTAATGGCGAGATGATTTTATAAAGATATCAATTTTAGCTTAAAAAAACAACTTTCAAATGGTAATTAATTGTTTCATTTTCTCTTATTTGTTACTAAAAATAGTAGAATTTAATGTTTTTACATCCATATAAAATGAAGTATACCTCTTATGATTTTTTTCAAATATTTCGTGCTCGCGCGAGCCATTTTTAGGTACCTTTTTTTAATTCGCTGCAGAATGTTTCATTTTTGTCGTAACTCTTGACGCATTATCAAGCTAGATGCACAAAAAGTAAACGAATAAAACTGTTTTTAGAAAATTTCTGGCTTTGATAATTGTAAAATAAACTAGTTTGAAAATGTTTTTTTTTTTGCGCCACCCTGTATGTTCGTTGAGGTCATCCTGTGTAGGTGGTAAACCGTTCAGCGATTTCATTCCTTCACAAATATCTTCAGACGAACTTGGTTACCAGATTCACATTTCTCGTTGGACTACATATAATTTTTCACTTAATTGGTCGTCTCTCAATGAAACACTTTTTTCCCCCATGATCCTTCAGTAACGAGGCTTTGTCGTTCTCATGAATACTTTCAAAGCTGTATTTTTGTCTTTTTCAGCAAACTGACTAGTGATGCCGCTCCCTCTCAGTTTATGAAAGCATGTGAAGCTGCGAATGAATGGCCCTGATAGTTTAATTTGATGAATAACCCGGAATGTATTTTCTATCTCTATTTGTCCCCGCATGCATCCACCCTTCCTTACTCAGAATATCTATGAAATGTATGGCAAGTACCATCACGTAAGTATTCCCGCATGATATAACTGTCTTGCAGTAGCCGGCCTTACATGAATCTGCAGCGTGTAATATCAAAGGAGTATGAGCTTTTCATGATTTCCCGGGAATTGCTTCACCTTACTATTGGTTGAGGACCACACTCCTAGAAGATTATCAAATTCTTCTGCCGATATGAATTCACAACCAGAAGCATTTTGTCAGCATTGTCTATCAGTTGTTCCATAAAGAATCTTACCAGATCCGCCTGGTTTTCAGAAACACTGCATGCTCGAACTGAACGATTCCAGTTCAACGGTAGTTTTGCATTCACATTGTCAATTACTCTTCTGATCGGTTGAAACTTACGTCCCCTTTCTTTTTTAGATGGTTTCAGACTTGATTAAGACGTCAAATGTCTGTCAAATAGGACATCGATTCTAGTTCATGACTTGAAATGGCTCATCTCATTTTTGGCAAAATATCATCAAGTTGACCAAATGTAGTGCCACTAGAATCTGACTGTGAAAATTGAGTTGGCGACAATTCATACATGTATATTATCGAATTTGACATTACGCCCACTCTCTGCAGCCATAAGCAATCTCTTAAACAGATCCCTATCTGCCTAGAGTATTTTATGTTTTCCATCATCAGATGCTACCTTCACTTTATATATGGAGGCAAGCGACTTGGTTTTGTTTTGCTTCAATGCCAAGTAGAACTCTGTCGATCATTATCTAATTCCTCAACCAAAACTTCCTTTACTTCAGCTGATAGCAGGTCACTCGCCGTATCTTCAGGAGCTACGTTGTTCATGGTAAGACAAATCAAAACGTATCCCGATTGGCAAAACATACCAAACCTCAGTAATTCCAAAATAATTTTTGCAACGTCTTGCTCATCATGTGGCAACCCAACAGGGCCAATATTTATCCCTATGGTGCTAATCCACATTCTCATCTTCCAACTGAAGTCTGAACATGGCAATAAATCATCTTCCCCTGTCATCTACCCTTCTCTACCACTTTAAACATTACAAATATTGAGACTTCAGCAAACTGAATGCTCCTTGTACACAATTAAAGGGATCAACTATAACCCTACAATATATTTCAGCTCTTATTCATGGGTCTAGGTCTAGGACATCTCGTCCACGGTCATTTCGTCAACGGACATTTCGTCCACGGACAATTCGTCCATGAATTACTTTATTTTGTATTTTAAAGTGTATATGGGATATATTTCATATTATTTTACACTATTACATTATTAGCCAGGTATAAATATATATTAATATAATATTGACTTACACAAAAACATTTCATATGAACACATAAAGTATGTTTATCTATTGATTATAGTTATAAAATTAGATATTCCACACGGGATGACTGTTTCTTTAAGTTACTAATTACCTCGTTGAATATTTTGCATTAATTAATGAGTTATGAGTAGAGCCCGGATTTATATTTCTAACGAAAGTAGTCGAAATAGCGTCAAAAAAAAAGTTTTTATAGCTCTAAAAAAGAGTTTTAAAGTCGGTAAAAAAAAGTCCTTATAATAGCTGAGTGTGTCCTAAAATTGATGCATTTCCTTTCTTTTATCCGCATTATAGGAACTTTTGGTAAACAATTTCAGAATAACTATGCCATTCTTGTTTATTTGTTAATAGTTGATTTTTAATTATTATTCACAGAACTTACGCAACAATTAATGGCTAATGTGTACGTATAATATCGTATATATAAAACTATGAGTTTAATAAATTGTAAATAAAACCTATGTTTCTTAATCTAAACATAGCTTTTATTTTACAAGAAACTAACACGATTAAATGAAAACTAAACAAAATTTACCCAAAAAACTATGTTGTCTAAACTCTAAGTCACAACCAACTAAGAAAATATAACCACGAAACTCAAATAGATCAGCACAAACCAAATGCAAAAACAGTAACAATAATTCTTAATATAATAAATACGCTACTTTTAATGAAACAATTAAACTTCATTACAAGAAATTACCAACATTTTATTGACATTTACAGCTGTCATGCTTAGTCTCTTGTCACTTAAAATTATTTTCAATTTTGAAAAGCTTCTTTCAACTCAAAACAGTTTCGGGTTGTTTCACTTTGGGCATGTTTTATTTTTACAACATGAGCACTCAACTAACTAACAGGTTCAGAAATGCGTGTGCTCAAAGTAACTTCTTAAAACAAAGAGCGAAATTAACTGGTCACAATAAATAAATACCGTATGTTTATTTTATTGAGTATATCTTCATTCTTCATGTATCATTCTATTTATTTAAGAAAACTTTATGATCTTGTACTGTATTGAGTAGTGATTCATTCATTTTTCAATTCAGTTTAATTTACCAATATTATTATACTCGTACGTTTTCCATGGAATATAACTATAAAAAAATGTGAATGAAATGGCATACTAATTCAAATGGCTGTTGCTTGTTTAATTTATCAATAATATAATAATCTGTTAAAAATATATTTTGCACGTAAAAGATGGTTTATCATAGGTTTTACAGTCGTTTATAACATAATTACTAGTTTTATCTTTAATTTCTAGTCAAAATAGCTTTTATAGTCAAAATAGCGTTTATGCTATAAACACTATAAAACTTTATTTTTATGGTCAAAATAGCGTTTATAGCATAAGAACTGGAAATCCGGGCTCTAGTTATGAGTATCTAAAACTGAAATAACAGAATCGTAACAGGAATAAATGTGTGGATACGTAAGTAATTAAACGTAACATTAAAAAGTACAAATATCTAGTTAATTCTTTTATATCACTTGTTAAGTAGTATAATATATACATGAATATTATTATGTATGTAATTTAGGTAGTCACTGTTAAAAATATTCTGCTATAAAAAACTGATTTCTGAACAAATATTACATCTAATTACCTAATCTGAATACTACTATTGATGAATATTGTAGTTACCGTGAATTAAGCACCACTAGAAATGTCTCCGTTATCCCGTTTTCTATATTTAGGTACTGTAATAACATCGAGACATGACTCGCAAGTAATACATATTTTATAAAACTTGGTTGAGATAAAAGCGGGGCTTACCTGTATATCATTAAAAAAGTATGTGCAGCATCATTATTTTACTGATGCCTGTCTAATACATAGTATTTTTGTATATATTGGATTTGCGAAGTTCCTGGCGTGTTTCTAATTAATATCAGTTACGATCATACAATATTGTGCAGTAGAAATAACACGCCTGGATCTTCCCAAATCACCTACTGCTTGTGCCCTAGTTTTCCGCAGTTGCCGTCAGCTGATGAGAAGATTGGACGAGCAGTCCGCTTTATGGACAGGTAAAGATAGCATCACCTGTCTATAATTTATGCATAGAAATGTTTCACAAGTTTCTTTAAAAGAGCTAGTACTTATTACGCCATTATATTCAGATAAATAGGGGATCGTTTTTGAAGTGAGCTGTGGACTCTCTCTTGAAGTGGCGGACTTCGATTCTCCGCTGAAGTCCCTTAGCTAAGGGAGTCTGGGAGGCGAGACTGCGGGCACAGTGGCGATGATTTCTGGGCGACATGTTTCCTATCTGTTTATCGTAAGTTTCTTACTGCCGTATTGATATGGTCGAACAGATAGAAAATTGAACTGTAAAGTTTAATGAATCTAGATTACTTCTTATCTCCATCCATTAATCTTTATCACGCCAGGAACCAATTATTCATTACTTATAACATCCGTAACTTATAACTTCAATTCCTTATAACTTCAATTCCTTATAACTTCAATTCCTTATAACTTCAATTCCTTATAACTTCAATTCCTTATAACTTCAATTCCTTATAACGTTAATTACTTGTAACGTTTAATTACTTGTAGCGTTAAATTACTTGTAGCGTTAAATTACTTGTAACGTTGAATTACTTGTAACGTTGAATTACTTGTAACGTTGAATTACTTGTAACGTTGAATTACTTGTAACGTTGAATTACTTGTAACGTTGAATTACTTGTAGCGTTGAATTACTTGTAGCGTTGAATTACTTGTAACGTTGAATTACTTGTAACGTTGAATTACTTGTAACGTTGAATTACTTGTAACGTTGAATTACTTGTAGCGTTGAATTACTTGTAGCGTTGAATTACTTGTAGCGTTGAATTACTTGTAACGTTGAATTACTTGTAACGTTGAATTACTTGTAACGTTGAATTACTTGTAACGTTGAATTACTTGTAACGTTGAATTACTTGTAGCGTTGAATTACTTGTAGCGTTGAATTACTTGTAACGTTGAATTACTTGTAACGTTGAATTACTTGTAACGTTGAATTACTTGTAACGTTGAATTACTTGTAACGTTGAATTACTTGTAACGTTGAATTACTTGTAACGTTGAATTACTTGTGACGTTAATTCATTATAGCAAACATTACTTAAACGTTCATTACTATTATTCCATTCCTATAAACTATAACCCTATTTTGTGTGTTCGGCTAGTGTTTTCATTACGGTAAGAGTTACCTTCTATTTCAGAAACCGGTAATTCAGCACAGCCGAGCTTACGCACGCATTTGATCACTCACTCTACTGGAGAAAAACTTGTAGATTACAGTTCTCAATTAATATAACTTTTATTACCCCCAATACTGGCATTAAACATTATTAAGATAAATAAGATCCTTCAGGCTTATTTACTATTTCCAAATATCTTTCATATTCAGAGGGAGAAAAATATTGCAATAAGAATTTTAGCAAAAACCATAAATTTCTAATTACCATCAAAAAAGGATGTTTTCTACTCTTATGTTGCAGAATATATATCAATATTATAAAATATATACACTTTATAAATATAATACAAAATAAAGCAATTCGAGGACAAATTGTCCGTGGAAGAAATGTCCCTGGATGAAAGTCCGTTGGACGAAATGTCCGTGCACACTCATTCATACATGACATTTATTAAACCCAAGTAATGTTTCTATACGGAGAATGAATTTATTATTAAACATACCTACTCCAGTTCATTTTCCACTTCAGGTAAAAGAGTGGAGAATTTTTTTGTGATATTTTGACCAAAAAAAAAAATCATCAATTCATAGTGGTGGAAATCTGAAAACTCATTGGGACCATTAATTATTTCAAAATACCAGGTTTCTTAAATATGATATTTCTTACATGTACCAATATAGGTATATGTAATACTGTGTTTTCTCATAATTCCATGGATTTCATTTTTTATGAAATTTTGCTGTTTTGAGAAAAACCTCAAATTTTCAAACGGCTCCCAAAGGGTTAATATAAAAGATATTTGGAATCTGTTTCTTTCAAAAACTGCCCACTTATCCCTTCTTTGTACTAGTCCAAATAAAACTTCTACCATCATATACGAGTTTGGCAGAAAATTTTCCATTTTAATGATCACGCATTTTCAGCATGACCCTTATGACGTCATTATTTGACCTCTTCTGACCGCGAAAGTGGACCAATCACAATCACAATTACATTTATATTGTCCTGTAGATACTATTAAATGCTTTCTTTTGAGTGTTTATACATCTTTTTATGTTAAGTACTTATCTTTATAGACCAATTTTAGTTTCTCTCACTCCGAAATATTTACAAATTTCAGCTTTTTACCTTTTTAACAAAATGGCCCAAAATGACCAAAATGGGATTTTATCGTGGTACATCCACCCTGGTGATGTGTGGAACCCTATAACTGATCAAACTAGGGTGGATGTACCTTTCTACCCAAAAATGATTTTTAAAGCTTAACCAGCCACTTTCTGAAATTTGCCTCTCTACTATAACATTCCCCTTTCCCTCCATGCACCCTCCACAAAACTCTACACCACATAGAGATTTTTCACCCAAAACTCAACATTCCACTCATTCTAACCACACCGTATCTCTCCCTCATCTCCACCAGCATAGGGCACTCCAACAGGATGTGCTCTAAAGTCTCCACCCCGCGCCACACATCTTACACTCCACCTCCCCTCCCCAAAATCTAACCCAACATCTCAACCTAGGAGAATTCGTCTTCACCCTGAACAACAGACACGCTACCCCCCTATTTTCGTACCACTCACCCCCTATTCTCTCCTTCTCTCTGTACCACACCAATGTACTTCTGCTTTCCATCTCGCCTCTTCATCTACTCTCCCATTTCCTTGCCATCTATCTCTCTCTAAGAGTAAGCATCCCAGTCAAAACTCTGCTCCTCTATATACAGTGCATTTAGTGAGCAAAGGTGAGTAAGAGACTTTACAAGTTTGCTATTTATGGCTGTGGTTCTGGAGAGCAAAGTTAAGTAAGAGATTGTACCAATTGGCTATTTATGGCTGTGGTTCTGGAGAGCAAAGTTAAGTTAGAGATTGTACCAATTGGCTATTTATGGCTGTGGTTCTGGAGAGCAAAGTTAAGTAAGAGATTGTACCAATTGGCTATTTATGGCTGTGGTTCTGGAGAGCAAAGTTAAGTAAGAGATTGTACCAATTGGCTATTTATGGCTGTGGTTCTGGAGAGCAAAGTTAAGTAAGAGATTATGCAGACTAATTTGTTATCTATGGCTGTGGTTCTGGAGAGCAAAGTTAAGTAAACCCATAGTATGAGTAAACTTCAGTACACAGTAGTCACTTTTAGCGAAAGATGTTTTTTTAGCTAATATGGTTTGTTTGGTTACATTTGATATCAAAATTGGTTGGTAGAATGTTAAAAATAAGGTTTAAGCCAACACAAAAGTAATATATTCCACGAGAATAAAAAGTTAACAAAATATAAGACTGTTTATGTTAAGTGGTAGAGTCTAAGTGTAGAGTGTGTGTGAGTGGTAGAGTAGGAGGAGCCTCTAAAACAAAATATTATCAGTTTAGTAATTAAAGATTACTAAATTTAGTAACAATTAGTAACAGTTCAGTAATTTTAGGCTAGGTTCGATGTTTCACATGAAGTGAAGAAATAGAAATGAGATCTGAAGTCTAGAAACAGTCTCTTCTACTCTTATACAGTCTCTTATGAAATCGGGCGACTTTAATATTATACCTTTCCTATCCCTTTACTAATCTGTAAGAAAATATCAAAAAGTTTCATATCTCCAGTTATTGAAGATACTTTACAAATATATATGTATAGGGAACAAACATACTAGGACTCATGTTAAAAAGATTGAAACATTCGAGTGCATTGCAATACCTTCAAATGTTTATAATCAAGAGTTAATGACATAAGGCTCCAAGATAGCTTTTACTTATTTTGTAAACAACTTAGATGTTCGTAACATATTAATTTAAGAAACTAACATTAATGATTATTAAACTGCATTACCATCCTACTACTTTGAGTCTTTGACTGCATTTCGAATGTTAAGCCCATATATACACACTAGGCACTAAAACGAATACGTCAAAACCAAATTCTCCGAAAACTAATTCGCCGACCCCTAATTCGCCGAAATGGATTCTCTGAATACGATTTTTCGAAACCCAAATATGTCGAAAGCTGATTCGCCGAAGTGAGGATTTGCCGAAAGACAAATTTGCCGAAATACAAATTTGCCGAAATACAAATTTACCGAAAGATTTATTTATAACAAAATGTAAAATTACACAAAAATTACAGAAAAGAAACGAAACAACGAACGAAATCATACACTAAAATTAATGATCCTCTAAAGGCAGACAGTTTTGGGAGCATGTTACATTTCTTTCATTTGAGTGTTTGGCTTGCTTTTAGATTGTGTGTTACTAACGTGTTTATTCCTTTTTTTGTGAATAAACCATGTTTACTGCTTTGTTCTAATGCAGGGATGATATATAACTATTTAGTTTCCCTTCATGTTTAGAGATGAACCGATACCAAATTGTTAACCGATTAGGTTTATATGCCTGTTATGCATATAAATATAACTTATAAAGTTTTATTTACCTAGGTTTTTACGATCTTCATGAGGGTTTCCGGAAAGAAGCCCACAAGAAAAATGCCCACAGGAAAAATACCCACAAGGAAAAAAGCCCACAGAAAAAAAGTCAATACAGATAAACATAATAGTTTTTTTAAATAAGGGCATAAGTTAACGGCAAATATTTTAAAATACAGTTTTTTATATTTCTTTTATAAGGTTTAATGTCAGCTTTCAGCCATTTCGACTATTTCGCCGACGCTAAAAATAGTTTTTTAAGAAAGGACTGGAAGAAGCAGTCAGAAAGAAAAGTGGCTCCATGAACAATATCGCTTACCACCGTCAGTGACAAAGCTATTGGATGCAAACAAACTGAATGCAGTTATTTCTGACGAAAAGAACCAGTGGTCGCACTCATGGATGGAAGAGGAAAATGAAGAGGTGGTAGTGAATGAACCTTATGAGTCTACCTAACACAAAAATCTAAGACCTCGTAGTTGAAGAGAATAAACCTAGCGCTATCCTCCAAAACTGCAAATAGCGTTAAAAATTATAAATATGATAAAAAAAAATATATAATCCAAATTACAACAGTTCGGAACCTAAGGGACGTCATCCCCTTCTCTTCCATTCACCTCAAACAGCTTCAGGATAGAGCCCACCAGGCTTGGAGAGTGCGGTTTAAAAATGAAAATCACGGATGATTTTCAAATTTATATACCATAAAATTTAATTTCAACAAGTATACAATTAATTCTAGCGATGAAGGCTTTCAAAATGACACTAAAGGTGCAAGAGTTTGAAAACAAATTGAAAATTCGTGCCTTTGTAAACTTATGTCCTTATTTAAAAACCTTTATGTTATTCTGTATTTCAAAAATTATGTAGTTGTGGGCTTTTTTCCTGTGGGTTTTTATACCTATGGGCTTTTTTCCTTGTGGGCATTTTTCCTTGTGGGCAATTTTCCTGTAAGCATTTTTCCTTGTGGGCATTTTTCATTTGGGCTTTTTTATTGTGGGCATTTTTCCTGTGGGCTTCTTTCCAGTCACCTTTCATGAGATAGGATTATACACCCAGGTATTTATATTTAGATTGCTTCCTAAGTTACAAGTTTATAATACCTATGCAATAATGCAATCTAATTCCCTCAAATCACTAGGATAAATTTTATGATATAGGGAAAATTTTACAATAGAATAATATCTAAATCAGTGGTTCTTAAACTGGGGTGCGTGGCACCCCTTTGGGGCATGGATTGTTTATAGGGGGTGGATGAGATTGCTGTTGTTCATACGTTAGGTTCTTGCTATTAATATCATGCAGAATATACATGAAGTATATTTCTTTATATTCTAACACTGAATAGAAAGAAAAATGGTGTTTTCATTGTATAAAGAAAGTGTAAACAAAAACTGTACCTTTCTATATCGAATTTTCATTTCTGTGTCGGGATTATATGTAAGTGTCGCTACCCCGTAATTGATTAGTTTTATTTTATTAGTTTTCAACTGTTCATTTTCTAAATATTTATATAACTACAATGCAATATACTGCATTATTATCACAAATTATTGGGTTTTCTTTAATTTGTAATGGATTTTAATTTTCCTCACCTAAATAAATAATTTAACATTATGTAAATAAAACAATCATTTTCCTCACTTTTTCAATTTGCATATTTAATTCTCAAATCATAGTAACCAAATATATTCTCATTGTAGCTTTTCAATCTATTTCAATACTATACAATGCTCAGGGGGTGCATGAGAACAGCAAGGGGTGCGCGAAAAAAATACTTCAAGAACCACTGATCTAAATGGTGCAGACAATTGGGCCCGCAGACAATTGGGCAGCAGACAATTGGGCCCAAGACAATTGAGCCCAGGACAATCGGGCCCAACGATGATTGGGACCCAGAACAATTGGGCTCACAACAATTGGGCCCCAAAACAATTAAGCCCAGAAAAAAATTGGGCAAAAGACACAATAAAGTATTGTTTATATTTATTTTTAAAATATGTTTATATATTTTTCAATTCGATTCATATACTTGATAAAGTATATATTAGCAATCCCCTTAAATCATATTTGGATGCTAATCTCATATTTCACTGTAATGAAAATCATTAAAGTATTTAAATAAGTTGTATTATTTTGAATCATGTCATATGGATCCAATGTGTAGTGTGTTAGAATTAGGTTAAATTACAGTGGGTTAACAACGTTAAGACATAGAGTTTATTTAAAGAGTTTATATGTTATACAGAGAGAAGAATATTAGGGAGATGAGAGAATCACATCTCTCTCTGAGTAATGCAAAAAACAGACTACCTTCAGAAACTACAAGCAGTGTTATTTAACACTTGCCGGAAATGTAATAGACTTTAGACCTTACGTCCGTTTCTCATAAAAGTAATACATGGTTATTTAAACAATAGGTAAATTCAACTAATTTGGTAAATCTATCAATAGGCAACGGTTTAGTGAATATGTCAGCAAGCATAGTTTCACTGGGGCAATACACAAGTTTAATTGTGTTTGAAGCAACAAAATCTCTAATGTAATGAAATTTAATATGAATGTGTTTCGATCTAGGATGATTTTTAGCATTTTTAGCAATACAGATAGCTGACTGATTATCCTCAAACAAAACTATAGGATTCTTATTTGGTACTTTAAGATCTAATAGTAATTTATTTAGAAATACAGCTTCTTGGGAGGCTCCAGAGAGGGAAACATATTCAGCTTCAGCTGTTGATAAAGCAACACATGACTGTTTCACAGAGCGCCAAGAAATAATGGAATTATTTAACATAAAGCATTGGCCAGAAGTACTTTTCCTATCAACTCTGTTTCCTGCCCAGTCGGCATCAGAATAACCTATCAACTCAGAATCTTCATTACCATATGTAATGCCAAGATCAGGTGTGCCCTTTAGGTATCTAAATATTCTCTTAATTGCAGACCAGTGCTTAGTGTTTGGATTGGAACAAAATTTAGAGACATTTCCAACTGCATAAGTTATGTCCGGTCTAGTTTTAGTAGATAGATACAGTAAGGCACCTACAGCTGACTGATATTTAGTTTTGTCTACTAGTTCACAATCATCAGTAGTTGGTTCCAAATGGGAATTAACATCAGCAAGGGTTGACACAGGGTTTGCAATTATTGAATTCAAATCTATCTAATAACTCGTTGACAAAGGAAGATTGATTTAGGGCTATTTTATTTTCGTCTTGTACGACTTTTATGCCTAAGAAATAGGATAATTTTCCTAAGTCTTTCATCTCAAATTTAGCGCTTAAATCAGTCTTGATTTTAGTAAGGTCATCAAAGTTCTTACATGCTACAATAATATCGTCTACATACACAGAAATGAAGCATGCAGAGTTATTGATTACTTTAACATATATACATGAGTCACAAGAGGACTGAATAAATCCTAAGGATTTAAGATATGTATCCAAAGCATCATTCCAACATTTGGGTGATTGTTTTAACCCATACATAGATTTATTTAGTTTACATACTAAATCTTCTTTTCCTGGAATAGCATAGCCAGGAGGCCGTATAATATAAACATTTTCTTTAAGATCCCCATTCAAAAAAGCAGAATTGACATCCAAGTGATGTACAAATAATTTTTGGTTAGCTGCTAAAGATAACATGGTTCGCACCGATTCAAATCTCACTACAGGAGCATTTATTTCATCATAGTCGATTCCAGGTCTCTGTAAAAAACCCTGAGTGACTAATCTAGCTTTATATGAAACCACTCTACCATCAGATCCCTTTTTTCTTTTAAACACCCATTTAGATTTAATTATGTTTAAATCTGAGGTAGGTTTTACGAGTTCAAAAACTTTATGTTTCTCAAAAGCATTTAATTCCCTCTCCATGGCATGTTTCCATTTAGAGGATTCAGAACCGCTATTAAGCCTCAGATACCGACCTAGGTTCGATATTGATATTCCCATTGACTAATAAACCCTCCTCCTCCTCAAACTGATCATACTCCCAACTACCATATCTAATAGGAGCTCGACGCGTTCTAGACGATCGTCTATTTTCCAGTTCAGGAAGATCCTCATCTGGTCTGATAGCTGGTACAGGTTGCGCCTCAGGGAGGATTATTGGAGGATTATCGTCAGGAGTTTGATTCTCATGACCAGCAGGTTCTGAATCTTCTGAAGGGAACACCAGTGGAGAGGTAGGAGTCTCACTCAGTTGAGGGCTCTCAATCTTAGATGAAATTGATTCATCAAAGGTTAAATTCCTGGAAAAGAAGATTCTTTTAGATTCAACATCATACATCTTATACCCTTTAGTAACTGTGCCATAGCCAATAAACAGACATTTGGTAGCTTTATTTTCTAATTTTGATCTTTCATCTCGAGAAATATGTGCATACCCTGTGCATCCAAAAACTTTTACATGGCTAACGTTGGGTTTTCTAAGATTTAAAGCTTCATATGGAGTTTTATTTACTAAAAATGAATTAATGCATCTATTATTTAGATAATTTGCAGTATATAGTGCTTCACCCCAGAATTCCTTATCAATTCCTGAATCAGATAACATACATCTAACTTTTTCCATAATAGTTCTATTAAATCTTTCAGCTAACCCATTTTGTTCAGGAGTTTTAGGAATAGATTTCTGGTGAATTATACCTTCATTTCGTAAATATGATTCAAACTTATTTGAGGTATATTCTCCTCCATTATCTGACTGCAAGGTTTTAATTTTCCTTTCATAAATATTTTCAACCATAGCTTTCCATTCCAAAAACTTCTGAAACACATCACTCTTATGTGCAATAACATATATCCAGGAGTATCGAGTAGCATGATCAATAAAGGTCAGAAAATATGAATTATTACCCCTGGAAGTGGGAGTAATTTTCCCACAGACATCTGTGTGGATTAAATCAAGAGGTTTACAATTTTTCTTAATGCTTGTAGAAAAAGGTATTTTATGCATTTTCCCATTACAGCAGCGTTCACACACGCCTTCTATAGCTTTTAATTTACTATCCAGACCATTTACTGATTTAGTTCGGATCATTTTAGTCAAGTTGTCGTTACCTATATGACCGAGCCTTCTGTGCCATAGAATGTTTACTTTATTTTGATCAACAGTTACTGCAGCTTTATGAACTAAAGTATTAAGATAATAGAGTTGACCAACACAGTTAGCCTCAGCAATTAACTCTTTATTTTCGTTCAAAATTTTACATTTATCATCTTCAAAAATAATAGATTTATTATTACTTGTCATTTTTGACACTGATAGTAGATTAAAAGCTAGATTTGGCACATATAGTACATCATTTATTTTACATTTTCTACTTCCACCACCTGGTATATTCACAATAACAGAAACAGTTCCTAGTGAAATAGCTTGTAAGACATCTCCATTTCCTACTTTAACATTGATAGGTTTGCTAATATTTGCAAAATCTTTACATAAATTTTTATCACCACTCATGTGTGATGAAGAGCCTGAATCTATTATCCAAATATTACTGTCGGCATATTTATTACAAAGAGCGATATCATTAGCATACATTGTGTGATTTAGTTCTATATGACTTACATTTACAACATTTGGCTGGTTTTGAGTTCTGTTATTTTGAGAATACCGTTTAAATTTAAAGCAGTCTTTCTTAATGTGTCCCAATTTGTTGCAAAATTGGCATTTGATTGACTGTTTATTTACTGCAGCATTAATCTGAGTATTAGATAATGCCAATGCATCATTTGATTTAATACTCAACTTTTCAGCTTCTCTCCGGAGTGTGTCAGCTACGGTAATCCAGTTAGGGATGTCTGACTGAGCTTCAAGTGCGGTAACAAGCACTTCAAACGGTTCTGGTAGTGATGAAAGGAGACAAATAACTTTATCCTCTTCACTGATCACTTGATTTAACAAGGCAAGCTCTTGAAAAACTTCAGTTAGTTCTTTCAAATGAAAGTCGAGTAGTTCGGGAGACTTCAATTTTAAATTGTAGAGCTTTTTCTTCAGACGAAATTTGTTCGCCCACGTGTTTTTCTGAAACGTTTCTTGAAGGGTGGTCCAGACAGCGTGTGGATCCGTGGGTTGTCCAACTAAGTACAATTGATCCGGTGAAATAGATAGTACTATATCTGCCAGAGCCTTATTATAATTATTAGCATAGGCATTCTTCACCTCAGTTGAAGCTGAATCAATTGGAACTGGTTTAGATCCATCAGCAAAATCCATCAGTTTCTCTCGTAAGAGATACATCTTCATTTGTATCCTCCATGTGTGGTAATTATTTCCGTCTAGGGGAACAATCCCCGGTAACTTATTTGAAGACATGTTTTCAAAGTATTTATTATCTTTCAATACTTAACAAACATAAACAAACAAAGCAGTTAAATTGATTTACTGTTTAACTGAATTGATGTTTTAAAATTATTCTAATTCATAAGAATAACTTCACTGAATATAATTATTAATTTTCAATTGGAACAGCAACACAAGTCTTAGTTCGCAAGAACCTTTTGTTGAAAGTATTTATTATCATTCAATACTTAACAAACATAAACAAACAAAGCAGTTAAATTGATTTACTGTTTAACTGAATTGAAAAATTATTCTAATTCATAAGAATAACTTCACTGAATATAATTATTAATATTCAATTGGAACAGCAACACAAGTCTTAGTTCGCAAGAACCTTTTGTTGAAAGACTGTTTACCAAAGGATAAGGTCACAGATTTAAAGATAATTTGTGACCTCTCTTGACACCTCTTCCGCACGAATACTAAATATTTATACTATAAAAAAAAAACAAGTACATTTTCGCTCAAGCAGTCAATATAACCGACCTGATTAGCGCGTTAATACGATATGCTTACACTACCGTTCGTGCGTATATGTTTCATTTAGTTTAGCACTTTTTCACTGTACATCGTTCCTATTGATTACTATATAATAGACTTCTCATTATTTAAACATAATTTGATTTATAAACTCTTATCGTTCACTGGGCCCATAACCTGTTAGAATTAGGTTAAATTACAGTGGGTTAACAACGTTAAGACATAGAGTTTATTTAAAGAGTTTATATGTTATACAGAGAGAAGAATATTAGAGAGATGAGAGAATCACATCTCTCTCTGAGTAATGCAAAAACAGACTACCTTCAGAAACTACAAGCAGTGTTATTTAACACTAGTCGGAAATGTAATAGACTTTAGACCTTACGTCCGTTTCTCATAAAAGTAATACATGGTTATTTAAACAATAGGTAATTTAATGTAGCTGAGCTAGTCTAACAGGAAGTTAATATTAAACATATAACGAGTGTGTAATACATTTAACTAAAATTTCAACATAGTGTACA
The DNA here is from genome assembly GCA_947561585.1 of Caprella mutica. Taxonomy (NCBI): domain Eukaryota; kingdom Metazoa; phylum Arthropoda; class Malacostraca; order Amphipoda; family Caprellidae; genus Caprella; species Caprella mutica. Next base: position 19,096 of record CANNZV010003304.1, read on the forward strand.
TCGTCTGACAAAGATAAATATTTGGTAAAAAATGAGTAAATTTTATAGGTTATACGTTACATTGAACAGTTGTTTGAACAGTTGTTGGGATAAAAAGATATAATGAGAATAATTTTGTAATAATAATTCATAAAACTTTTCAATATTGTACATTAAACAGGCTTCAAATAATTCACATTATCTTACTGTTTAACTGTTTTCAAATTTACGCTGATTTACTGTTTTCAAATTTGACATTTGAATTTGTTTTTTTTCTCGTTTCTTTGTTTCCAGCTCCCACTGATCAAAAATCCATGTATTACATGTTTTATGAATATTTGAAAAGTGTCAAAATATCTGAATAATTAGAACTGAAATATGTTTTATTTCAAATTTGTTATTATACTAATAACAAATGAAAATTTTAGTTACTCATACAATTCAATTTGTATGTTTCAATAATTCCGGTATGTCTAAAATACCTTCATCCTTATTTTCTATTGTTTCTTCATCTAAAATAGCTACTTTCTTATTTTCTATTGGCTACATCCTAACTCATTTACTTCACAGGAGTTCACTATATAGATGTAATGTAACTAGGAAATTTGTTGCTTGCATGACCTATCTTGGAATAGAAAATTATTGTAGTTTAAAGGAATAATAGTATTTATTCATGAAAAGAATATGTTCTATTAAAAAATATTTATTTTTCATACCGAGAATATTTTTTTCATGTAAGGAATATTCTTTATCTTAAATATGCTCATGACTATATTTTTATACAAAACTCATATTGTCACAACCCTAGTTATTACAGTAGCAAGGGTCTTTAAGTCGATACATTAAACACTGAAAATAATTGGTAAATAATATAATTGTCTCTGAGCCCAATTGTCTTGGGGCCCAATTGTCTTCAATGTCTTGGGGCCCAATTGTCTTCAATGTCTTGGGGCCCAATTGTCTTGGGCCCAATATTCTTGGGGCCCAATTGTCGGTCCACGCATCTAAATCGTGTCATGATAGCTCCCAATCGTATAATGGTTGATATTATGTGCTATTAATATACTATAGGCAAACCTCGCTTTAAGTACAACTCGCTATAACAAAATTGGTACTTATTTCGAGTAATGTTTCGAAATAAGAACCGTTCGCAGACATAGAAAACGGAGAATTTTTTTTGTGATTATATCACGGTAACTAAATAAAAACATCAAAATTATAATCCAGACGAGGTTACTATAGTAACAATTGGTTCAGAAATTCAACATTTCCCATTTTATGGTAAGTTCCATATTTTCGAACAATTGAAAATCTTTATATAATAATCATTATTTAACTTTTATTTCAATTGATATCCATGATACCAATTAGAATAGAAGTTAGTCTTCTGACGTGTCTCAAATTGTAGAACCAACCAATAACTTGGAACTTAGTACCCTACTACCAAAAACATTTCATTGAGCATAAAATTGCCGTTTGTTAAATGCAGCACACTAATTATAGAAGTCTAAGTATCTATTAATTACTCGCCTAAACTGAGTGAGAGTTAAGCTATGGATGGATTTTAAAACATTTAATAAATGCCAAACTTTAAACTTTTTCATCACAGCCACAAACTATGAAAGACTGTATATTATTAATAATATGTTTATATACGTAGTACTTTAATAACTCTAAAACAAATTTTTTTTCTATAAATCATAGAAAATAAGATATATAACTATATTATGTGCACTTGGTAGACCACATTGGCGCATACCTTCGCCTCCACTTTGTCCGTTCTTTCCCAAAATTTAAGAAGCTGCTAACTGGATAATAACCAATCTTCCCACAAAGTTTCATGCAAAATGGTACATTACTTTTTGAGTTATCGAGTTATAAATGACCTTGACCTTTGACCGGATCGCTTCCAAAATTATACCAGATCGTTCCTGGACATTGACCAATCGTCCCATCAAATTTCAGACAATTTGACCTTGATCTTTGACCTTTGACCCGTTCGCTCTCAAAACCTAACAAAATGGTTCATGTATATTGACCAATCGTCCCACCAAGTTTCATGCAATATGGTTCAATAATTTTTGAATTACAAATGACCATGACCTTGACCGGGCTGCTACCAAAATTCTAGCAGCAGGTCCACTGGACATGGACCAATCGTTTCACTAAATTTCAGGTAATTTGGTTTGAAAACTTTTTCAGTTAAGCGAATAACAAGAGGATAAATAAATAAATAAAGTCCGATGAAAATAGGACCTTCCCGCATTCTGCGAAGGTAACAAGGAGTGACAATTATAAATTTCTTGTTACTTTTATTCGCTTTAGTTATCGTTTGGTAACTAAACTGAGTCGTGATTTGGTAACTAAAGCAGGGGATGCCTGTATTGGATTAATAGGTACCTTACATGGATATGTAATTGATATCGATAAATTTTCTCTACTCATGATGGCAAATTAGTAAAACATTTTAAAATCTTATTACAATTGGGGTTGGGATACAAATACTCCAGAAAAAGGTGCTGTATGAACTTAAAAATAAATGACTGAAGTTGAACAACTTAGCCTTAACACTCATTTTTACCATGTTTCTCATTTTTTTTAACTCTACTTTCAGTTTTAGAGAATAGCTCTAGAGTTATTTTCTTAAACTAAGGGGTATTCGACACTATCCTTGATATGCTAAATGTCGTTACTCTTTTTCTAAAACTTTATAAGCCATAAGGTAGATAACTTAATTTAGGTCTGACTTGTGTATTCCTCCTGTTTCAAAACCAATGTAACTTAAAAATGAACAGTTTCATATTTTTACACTTATGACTAATTAAACTTTTTATCAAATAAATTTTCTGATGATAAATGGTACTGAAACATTTATCAACTAGATTACGTGCACTCGGTAGAGCGCATACCTTCGCCTCCGCTTTGACCCATTCTCTCCCAAAATTAAGGAAACTGTTAACTGGATAACCAATCGTCCCACCAAGTTTCATGCAATATGGTTCAATACTTTTTGAGTTATAAATGACCTTGACCTTTGACCGGATCGCTTCCAAAAATCTACTATATCGTTCTTGGTCATTGACCAATTGTTCCATCAAATTTAAGATAATTTGGTTGAATACTTTTTGAGTTACAAATGGCCTTGACCTTGATCTTTCACCTTTGACCCTATCACTCCCAAAATCTATCAAATGGTTCCTGCATATTGACCAATCGTGCCACCAAGTTTCATGCAATATGGTTCGATACTTTTGAGTTATAAATGACCGTGACCTTGACCGGGTCACTCCCAAAAGACTAGCAACAGGTCACTGGACATGGACCAATCATTTCACCAAATTTCAGGCAATTTGGTTGAACACTTTTTCAGTTAAGCGAATAACAAGATGATAAATAAATAAATAAATTCCGATGAAAATATAACCTTCCGCAAGATTGCGAAGGTAATTAAAGTTTAATCATTACAATAGGATATAGTATGAAGTATTTTTAGATTCAATTACATTATCTATTTAAATTTTATGGAAAGGAGTATCAACACAAAGATATTGTCAAATATTTAATTTAATTTAACATTTGTTCTAAGTGACAGAAACTAGTCTTTAACATAAAAGTGTGGCTTTAAAAGGGCTGAGGGCAAAGTCCAATTTCGTTCCGGGCGAGTGAATATCAAATGCGCTTCATATATTCCCATAATGTGTGCGTGCTCTACAGTCAAAATTCTTCTCATGTAATCTAAAAGGATCGTCTGCATATGAGAATTTATGGGATAGATTTGCAGTTCATATAGTTGTAAATCATCATTCAGCAACCTAAGCAAAGTGTTGCAGATATCTAAAAAGATTTCATTTGAGGGGATGTCTTCTTTCCGTAAGATTATGGATAAACATCTTAAATTGGGACATTTCGAGAAGAGTTCACCTTCCATGCCCTTCAACAAAGAAAAGGAAATTTTTAATAAATGTACGGCATCAGAAAAGAATGTATCTGCTATAATTCTTGAAGTTCCAATAGGTACAATTAATTCAATAAATGGATCAACAAACAAGTAAACTAGTTCGCTCCTAATTTTTGGCAATTCGGCCTCACTGAGATTATTTGATAGATCAAAATGACCCCCCAAAACAATATTTTTCAATTTCTTACATTTGCTTAACTGTCTCAGCAAAGGTAAAGTTATTTTACTTTCTAAAGGCTCCGTTAAATGCATTCTATAAGAAAATTCTTTCAAAGTTTCTTTGCAGTTCTCCACTATCTCCTCAATCATAATATTTTTTCTCTCCTCAGTGTATAATATGCAGGTCGTATTAGTGGGATGGTAATTGAGTCTGCGTGTAAAATAGGATCCTTTATATTTTGAAGAAAAAAAGATGATGAGGTGGGAATAAGGGTTTGAACTATGGATCCAGCAAATTCCAGCGTAAACACTTTCAAATTTCCCTGCAATCAAAGAAAGAAGTTCTTTATGGTTGTTATTGATACTGCATTGATCACTGCCACTGTCTCCGATTTTACTGGCATTGAAACTCTTTGGAAACTCAAGAGTCAAACTTTCCAAGCAATCTGAATTGGTCAATTCTTTCATGATGGCGTCTAAGCACGAAACTCTTGCTTGTTCATTTTCGGAGAATTTCTCGTACTCTTCTTCCTGTAAAAATCGATTAATCAAATAGTGAAAGGGCAGAAAACCTTGTGCAAAAAGGGAATCACCAACACGGCCCAAAAATGTAATTTTATTTAAGTTTTAGCGCTCTGGTTTGGGAAATAAGGAAATACAATTCTCAATTCCCATCCTCCTACTTCTGTGTCCTCTGGTTCAAAATAAGCCTTTAAATTTATGAAAAAAAAACTAAATCGAGAAAATTATAATTTGAATCAGTGATTATCAATGACATGGTGCTAGGACGTTTCGTTACCAGATATTTCGTTCCGGACGACCGATCTTTTTTCATTCGAAATGGGTTGCAGAAAAATAATTTATACCAATGACATACGTTATAAATATATATGTATTTTGCAAATTTATTATTTTATTTTTACACTACTATACTGAACCAATTACTGGAAATTTTCGATCATATTAGAAAATGGGATATAATAATAAAAAAAAAACTCAAAATATTAAACTATACAGGGTGGCGCAAAAAAAAAGGACACCCATTTTCAAATTAGAGTATTTTACAAACTATCAAAGCTAGAAATTTTATAAAAACATAGTTTAATTTGTTTACTTTTTCTTCATCTATCTTGATAATCTGTTAAAAGTTACAATAAAATTTGAACATCCTGAAGCGAATTAAAAGGTACCTAAAAATGGCTTGTGCGAGAACGAAATACGCAAAAAAATTCATAATAGGAATAATTTATTCCAATATGGTAATAGTAAAAATTTAATCCAAGAATTTTTCATTCAATTAACGTTTTGGTTATTGATTCTTTCATTCATGTAAATGCATCTTCATCACCAATCACGATATCTTCTACAAAATGTGCATTTTTTTGCAGAAACCATTTTGCAAAATTTTGACGGTGCGGTAAATCAGTTCTAAGAGTTCGAGCCTTACACGCATCTTAAAAGAATAATATCTAAAATAGTGTTTAACAATTTAGTGAATGTGTCTTAAATGATATTTAATTCTTTCCATCTGACTTGTATTTTTGCATTATCAATATGCTGTTCATGAAAAAGATTAATGTATTCTTGTGTTCATTCTTTTCTCCTGCGACATGATCAATTTTTGTTAAAATTTGAAGTGGTTCCTTCAGTTTTGAACTTATTAACATTTGTCAATGTGGTTTTACAATTGGTGGAAATCTTTCCGGAAAGCAATGTTCAAAATGAGGTTGAACCTGCGTAAAACTTACAGTGTTTAAAAAAATTGTCACAACAAAAACTCTGTTCTTCTGAAAGCTGCATTTTGAGAGTATCGAATAGGATATAAAAATTAATGGAGAGATGATTTTATAAAGATATCAATTTTAGCTTCAAAAAACAACTTTCAAATGGTAATTAATTGTTTCATTTTCTCTTATTTGTTACTAAAAATAGTAGAATTTAATGTTTTTACATCCATTTAAAATGAAGTATACCTCTTATGATTTTTTTCATATATTTCGTGCTCGCGCAAGTCATTTTTAGGTACCTTTTTTTAATTCGCTGCAGAATGTTTAATTTTTGTAGCAACTCTTAACAAATTATCAAGCCAGATGCACAAAAAGTAAACGAACAAAACTGAGTTTAGAAGATTCCTAGCTTTGATAGTTTGTAAAATAAACTAATTTTAAAATGGGTTTCTTTTTTTTTGCGCCACCCTGTATAGCCTCTTCTTATATGATCGAAAATGTAATTTTCATTGTGTTAATTTCATTCGGTAACTTCCCTAACTCTAAAAACATATTCGGAGATACCAAAACAAAAGATTTCAACAATGCAGAAATTTCTCAATATACTGTTGGGTGTATTTCAGGTTTAAAATCTAGTTTAGTTTTAACAAAAATCATAAGTAAAATTACTTTTAATGTGGGTTTAACATCTGTTACAGAACCAAAGCAAATAGAAAGGCCATATGCAGCTCCAAATTATGTTGAAAAAGAAATTGAAGTTCTGCAGAAGAAGATTGTTAGAGTGTTAAATTTTTTGCCTTATAATGACCACACCCTACAGCATTTCATTAATATGAAACTTCTACCAGTCAAGGCTGCTTATAAGTTAAAAGTTACTTTACAAATGTTCAAAACTCTGAAAATAGATGGATTTGACACAGATTTGTGTAACAAACTGCAGATACTCTGAAGAGCATAATAGGACCACTAGAGGATGTCACAATTTCCTGCTACCACATTTTTATCGAATAAAAACTAATAGCCATATTCATTACCGCACTGTTAAAATTAGGAACCTTGTACCTGAGGATTTAAAATCTCATTTAACAGGAATAAGACTTTGTTGTTAGATCTAAGTTTATTGAAAGACTAACATGTATGCACTTACTTCACCATAATATTTACATACTTTCCTACAATTTCATTTTAGATCATGCCTAATATGTATAAGTTTATTTGATTGCCATGAAGATTGATATGATTTGTTATGTACGTTTAGTATGTATGTTTTTTTAAATATATTTTTTAATTAGGTTACCCTTGAAGCTTCGTGCTTTTCCAGGCCTTATAGCATTCAAAAATTTACTGTATATAAACTAATAGTAAAGGTATGATCAGGGAGGCCCCGGCCCGTGTGCTATTTGTTTAAATAAATAAATAAATACCGCTATCGTCAAAAGGAAATTTAAAAAGATTAGTGGTTCCATGAACAAAGCCATCTACCACCAGTCGGTAACAATGCTCATAGATGCAGAAAAACAGGGTGAATGATGCTAATGAACTTTTCTAATCAAAGAAATTAGGTAAATATTGTTAATTTAAATACCTCTGATTATAATCAATAACTTAAAAGACGAATAAAATATATGTTAAACCTTATAATTCAAAGTAGAAGTAGCCGCTTTTGCTTCTTTACCTGTTGGTATAAATTATTGTTAGCAACCCATTTCAACTAAAGAAAAACGTCCGGTAACAAAACTTCCGGTAACAAAACGTCCGGTAACAAAACGTCCGGTAACAAAACGTCCGGTAACAAAACGTCCGGTAACAAAACGTCCGGTAACAAAACGTCCGGTAACAAAACGTCCGGTAACAAAACGTCCGGTAACAAAACGTCCGGTAACAAAAAGTCCGGTAACAAAAAGTCCGGTAACAAAAAGTCCGGTAACAAAAAGTCCGGTAACAAAAAGTCCGGTAACAAAAAGTCCGGTAACAAAAAGTCCGGTAACAAAAAGTCCGGTAACAAAAAGTCCGGTAACAAAAAGTCCGGTAACAAAAAGTCCGGTAACAAAAAGTCCGGTAACAAAAAGTCCGGTAACAAAAAGTCCGGTAACAAAAAGTCCGGTAACAAAAAGTCCGGTAACAAAACGTCCGGTAACAAAACGTCCGGTAACAAAACGTCCGGTAACAAAACGTCCGGTCACCAATGACATATCATAGAAGTAACGTATAATCATTATAATTTACTCAAGCTTTTAAACCAAATGATGGCTGTTCGAACGATTAAAATTATAAGAACAGCTATTTATGATATAACATTTTCCGCAAGAATTATATTATAATATTCGAAAGCTTGAGTACAATAATATAGTTTTAATCCATATCATATATAAACTCCACAATAAGATTAACATTTTTTCTCATGTACATATAACATACATGCAGTGGAACTCCTCTATGATGAATTACAACTAGTTCACTATATAGAGCTTACTACACATAAAGGCATAAAATCTGATTGCCATTCTATGGAACACTAAAAAAATATGTGCTTTAAAAAATTTAATAAACAGGTTATATTTCGCCTGACTCTAAAAATCAGGCTGGTTCACTATAGTGAGGACTTTATTAAAATTATCTAATTTACGAAATAACTTACCGAAATGAAGATGCTTTTTCGCCAGTGTCTGTCCTTTGTCAGTCTATTTAATTTAGTGGAAACTCGCGCCACATTGGATCTGTCTGAGATTCCATCAAGATTTTCTAGAATCTTCAAAGTGAGTTCATCTGACAGTGAATCCAAACTATAGTTCTGAAAAAGGAAGGGAAAGAATAGTTCAGTATTTAGTTTGTAAGGGGCATGCGTTTTAATTTTGTTGATATTTATGTTAAAACTATTTGCAGATGTCAGTTGGAGCGTACAATCTTTTTTCTTTAATAAAGAGTATGCCATAAAATATTACAGTATTGTTAAAATATTTCAAAAATTCACCGCATCTAGAGAGTTGCGCTACGATCTCGTTTTATATTGTTTTCATTATCAACAGTTTTATTTCTGTTTTGAAACTGAATGTCAAGTACAAGTCAATAGTGTGATCATAGTTTTATACCTAGTCAAGAATCTCCAGGTATAAAAAATATTTTAAGAGTGACATTGGTGATATGGTTTCATTTTCAGTAAAGCTGTTTTATGGTAACTTTTTATGATAAATAACGTATATAACCTGCTGAAAAAATAATATTTAGTCTATCCAACCTGCTTCAAATACGGCAACAACCCACACCAATTCGAATGTAGAAACTCTGTGATGTAATAAAAGCGGATATACCTGAACATCATCACAGTGACTAACCTAAAACTTTAACTATATATATCAAGGCCATCTATAGTTGATCAGGCCGGACCGTTCAGGCATTTATAGTTTGAACAGTTGATCGCCGAAATCAAAACAAAGCACTACGCTCCCATTAATTCAGATAGGAATAAATAGAAAAAACTGGTTGCATTCTCCTTTTATTAACTAATTTTTATAGTTACGAGTGGAATTTTTATTTACAATTTTTACGGTGTATTCTCTAGAATCTCTGCTATCGACTGAAATATTTCTTCTCGATAAATAATTATTTTTAAAAGTAAAAATCTTTGATGCAATGCATAGTGTACCTAGAATTAATGAGTATTGATGAAATTGGTTTAGTGGTACATCCTATAACTATTGATTCCAGAAATTATAGTTTACCTACTGTTCAGGTTGTGTTTTTGCTTCAATTATTTTGGTGGAAACAGAAGGCAAAATAGAGGTTTTATTGGAGAGCACTTTACTAGTTCCAGACGTATAACCTCCCTAAATATGGGAGCACAGTTTAACAAGTCACAAATGGAGTGGACCCTATGCCAAATTATTTGAATTATGTGCTTAGTTAGGTATAGCTTAGCTGTTGTAAGAATAATTAGTGATACTCCAGAGACATAGGTATTATTCATGTGTTAAACAATTGTTAAAGAAACAATTTGATCACACTAGGTAAGTAGTGAATTAAGTAATTCAATATTTTCACGGTTAAAGATAAAAATGTACGGTAAAGAAATATTCCAGTCGATACCTGAGATTCAAAGGAATACACAGTAAAAACAAAATCAAAATTCCACTCGTAACTATAAAAATTAGTTAATCAAAGGAGAATTTAACCAGTTTTTTTATTTATTTCTATCTAAATTAATGAGCACGTCGCGCTTTAATATGATTCCAGCGATCAACTGTTAAAAGCAAAGGTACGGCTTGGTTAACCTATAGATGGCCACGTAATACACCTATGTACATTTTTTAAAATTAGGTATGAAGAAGTAAAGCTAATAACTTACCTTGTTACTTTTAGCCATTGTGATGTTCTCTTCCTCACAATTTAGTGAAATTATTTGGTACACACGTGGTTCTAGAAGGTGAAGTTGTTGGAGCACGGAGAGGAACTTGTTACTGCGACAAACGATGGAGAAAAGTGATTGGAGAAGGTACGACAACCCATAGTAAATAATTAGAGAAGTATGCTAAATTTCGAATTCATTGACGGTGAACTTGATCCATTCTTCAGAAACTATGTAAACCATTGGCGTCGCACAGAGTACTCTCAAATATTAAAAGTATTAAATATTTGTTGAATATTATAAGTGAAAAGAGTGAAAAACGTGAAAAAAAACAATTTTATGTAAGTTAATTTCCATGAAAATGCACATTTAACTGAATAATAGCACTATTTTATTTAAAAACTAATGGAAAATATTTTGTGTGAATACAGTGTGATGTCACTCATATTATTTTTGGACGTTCCAATATTGTACTTGGTATACTTCTCTATTTATTACCTTTGCAGTCTTGCAGAAGGTTATATTTTCATCGGAATTTATTTATTTTTCACTATGCGACAACAGGTAGGATATTTCGAAACAATATGTGCTTTTAGGCATACCTGCTTTGAAGTAGTGTGGATTTTACTATGCAGTACAACTGCAGAATATTTAATATTCAATGTTGGTTCAATACAGTCTAAAT
>CANNZV010003304.1:30001-97031 GCA_947561585.1 Caprella mutica
CATATGTCACCAGATATCTAGTAGATTTCACTGATAAATTTTACGCTCATTGTCTTTTGTTTCCGAGTTACATAGGGTCAGTTCCAAGTTATCGGATGGTACCACATTTTCGATCCTATAAAGAAAATAATAAATAGTTTAACATTTTAAATGGATACTATTTATTTCTTCAATGGGTTCTTAATGTGTTAAATAAAAGTCATTATACACTTTTTTCGAGTGCCACATAAAGAAATTTCAGTGCTACTCTTCTTTTTCATAGAAAATGAAATTTAATGATACACTTAGTCATTTTTTTATGTTTTTTTTCTAATAACATGTTAAAGATTGTACCAATGGAGGAAAAGTAAAATCAATCAGATAAGAGGCTTTATCAAAATAAATTTCAATCTCATACATTTAGACAAATTATAAATAAATTGACAAACATTTTAATATTTAAAAAAATAGTTTCTATCAAAATTAATATAGATTAAATAAAATAATAATGAGCAAAGGATTGCTATTTATTCATGTGATTATTCCTGATTCTTCATAAATGAAGAATCATTTGGTATTCTTAAGTAAGTAAAGTATTGGGTTGAAATAAAATAACGAACAATGCAGATTATTTTATTCTCCTAGGTATTCTGACGGCCATAAGGTCAGACTCTATTATACAAGTGCTCAACAATTAATAATTACACAGTAAAGTTTAATTTCCACATCGTCACTGTATAATATAGCAAATCAGCAGGATATACTTATTACAAAATGCTATAAACAAGCAAAATTCAAATACATTAACGGACAACAGCAATCACGTGCGAAACCTGAATAAAATAAATAAACATTTAAAATAGTTATCGGTAAGTTAAATTAATTTTCTTTTAGTGAATTTTATTTTCTTTCAATTGAATAGGGGTAACTTTTAATAATTTTTAAATAGGTTAGGTGGGCATCGGTGCCATAAGAGTACCAGAAACAGCACTCAGTGCCACAATTGCGCACCCCTGGTCTAGACTCTAAGTCTAGACTCCTAGAGGATTCAGTTCACTGTAGTGTATATGAGAGATGAATAGAAAACTGGACTTTTCATGGCAGACTATACAAAATATTTTCTTCCTTTTTCAAATAAAATCATTATGTGTACAACGTACGTATTTCATTTCTCTGATCTCTTAAAAGTCAGGAGGCTTCACTACGCATGACTTCACTATAGAGGAGTTGCACTGGTATAGAACTCCTGTTTCATGAAATATAACTAATTTACCATATACAGAGTCATAGAAATCTTACGAATATTCGTGACAGACTAAACTAAACATGTTCACAATAGAGGTAAGTTCATGATACAGGGTTCTACTATACAGGTTGGTTCACTGTATAGGAGTTCATTATAGAGGAGTTCTACTGTATTACTTTTCTTCTTGGTGTTCGTAATGGAGGGTCATAAGTTTGGGGGATTTATTAAGTCCTATTTTTATCTTGAATTTAAATATAATACAGTTTACCTAACTAAATTTATATGAGTGAATCAGCTAATGTTTTGTTGGCTAAGGCTAAATAAACTAAATATAATCATTTTATTATGATTTTCAAATATAGCTAGCTATACAGAACGGTAAAGAGTTACAAGCAAAGGTAAGAAAAGAAAAGGAAAATAATAACTATGAGATCATGAAATATTTGACTATTAGAATCGGTAAATAAGTACAATATGGAAATAAGATGTATGTAGTATAATCTTGGATGGGATCTAGGACCCTGCAATAAACAAAGTAATTAATTTATTGCATTGAAAGCTATTCATATTTATGCAAATGAATATTTATGAAAGATATTTAACCTAAGGAACAGCCAGGACTGCGATTTGACTCCAACTCAGACTCCACCAAAAGAGTCTCCGACTCCACGACTCAGGAAATTCGTTGCCCTTGCAATGTCAAAACCTTAGTAATGAAGTAGTTTTCTATATTTTAATTATAGAAAACGATTTATGTCCAGAGTTTCGTCAAGTTACCCCTCAATAACCATAGTTTTCTATGATTTTAATCATATAAAACTATCTAGTGCACCTGAGATATGAAGTTGTTTGGAATTATGAAGGAACCAATAATTCACAACTCATGAGTAAGGCTCGGACATTGGACATTTTATAAGTAACATTTTATAAGGACATTTTATAAGGCTCGGACATTTTATAAGTAAAATACTACTAGCGCTCATAATGCTCCATTATGCCTCAAACGCTATAAACGCTCCAAAATGCTCCAAGCGCTTCAAAATGATCCATAATACTCTAGTTGACTTCTATTGCGCACAAAAATGGAGTAGGGGAGAACCGGGAGCATTCGGACAGAGGGATAGTTCGGACAACTCGTTTAAACATGTTTATAATTGTTGGAACTACCTCTTATTGCAACTGAATGTATGCGACGTGTTAACCGTCAGCCATTTGAAAGATATAATGCGGAGATGTAGTATTTCGCCCCCGAGAGGTTATTTACTGTTTTCTTCAATAATGATGTAATTTTTCGTGATTCAATTGGATCGTGTGTGGACTATATGAATACGAAACTGATTCTCAATCTCAAAGGTATGAATTATATCAATATTTTATGTTATGATTGATGTGTTAAAAAAATAATACAAATAAAATTAGAAAAATGGTGATGTTTTTAATTTTGAAGTGTCATTTGGGATGGTTCGGACACTTCTGTTTAGGTTGGTTCGGAAGGTGTTCGAACCTTCCTTATGTGTCCAATTCAGCCCACCATTACAATTTATTGAAGTAATTAATATTAAAAAGGACATTCTGAAATTGAAGTTAATTATTTTAATTGACATAGCATTCGTTTATAAGATTAGTTGCAACTTTTAATATAAATGTCTTTATTTTACAGTTTGACGATCGTATTCATGCATTTTCATTATAAAAGGAAAACTGATAGAGTTCGTAATAAAGAAGGTATTCAAAAAACTTTTCATGAATTCCAAAAAGGTTTTTCTGTCAGAAAAGCTGCTGAAATTGGATGTGTAACAAGATCTACACTTACGGACTATACTTTAAACATTCGATGAAATATTTAAGAGGTAATTTACTAATTTTGATGAATTCCAAGAAAAAGGAAATAGTTATACCCAAAGTAAAAGGCAATAGTAATACAATTTGCTTTTGATTTATATATATTGAATATAAGGATAATTTCACATTTATTACTCATAGGCTATCTATACTTTGTTGGAGAAAATGTTCAATCATTACAATAATATTTATTATGATAAAATTTCAAATACGATGAATTATTACTGTGAATAACAAGTCATTATAATTTATTTCAATTAAATTAGTAGATCCGATCGAATTCAATCCTATCAATTAATTACTCAAATTTCCAATATTTTAACCATTTTTATGGTGTCCGAAACCTCTAGGAATGAGCATTCGGACACTTGAATCTCTCTTACTTTTTGTCTTATAACTTTCGAATGAAGGTTTAAACTGTAAAACAGTCTTAATAAAATTGAAGTAAAATGATTTTTCTACATTCAGAAATATTTATATAGTTAAATTTTAATTAGTTTACGAATTATTCAATTTTCTCCAGAAGTGTCCGAATGCTCCCGGTTCTCCCCTAATATCAAATAACTGTATCATTCTTGCTGGGTGGACAACTGTAACTTCAAGTGTATTTAATGGTTCATAAAGCTTAAACTTGAATGATCGAACTTATTTCGCATAGTTATCTGCCAGTGAATGCTGATACTGTTCATCTAGGTAGCCTTTTCAATTCATACATTTCTTTCCCCACCCTTCATATTACCATTAATTAGTTCGTATTAACAAGGTGATTCAAAAAAAAGGCAACCGGGTTTTTGGATGATAATATTTTCCGAATTGTAAGAGCCACTTTTTATTGCTTTAAGGCGTCTTGAAGATAATCTTTTTCTCTATTAATTGATAGATTCATTTTAATTTGTGACTTCAAGCATTGGTGTAACATCAATTACAATAAAGTTGGTCAGAAATCAAATTCCGCAGAAAAAATGTTTATAAAATGGAACAGATCTCTTTTCAATATCCGATTCTGTAATTATTTTGCTCTTCAATTCACGAATATTTCGGGTAGCTTTGGTAAATAAATTATTCTTTATGTAACCCCAAGAGAAAGAAATACATGGGGTTAAATCACTATCTTGTCCAATTTCTTTCAATCGTTGATGAACACCTCACTGAGCGATCAAGAACAATAATGCGGCGATGGGTAGGAGCTCCCTTGGCCACTATAGTCAGTTGAATATTTCACCAAATTCCTCTCTTAGATGTGGAACAATCTGATCATTAAGCTTATCTAAATATTTTTCTCCGTTCAGATTTCCCATCCAAAAAGTGGGTCCAATAAAAACACCGTTTCCGCACAATGCAACCCACTCTGATAACTTCTCTCTGCGCATGTTTATTTCATAATTGAATGACGGAAGGTCATGGAGATCATAACTAATTATGGAATAATATGTTTTAAAACTTATCAACATCATAAATTTAACTTTTATGTTCATGTATTTTATTGTGGTTTGAAAGGAATATTGAAAAGAGATTTGTTCTATTTTATGAACTTTTTTTCTGTGGGTTTTGATTTCTGACCAACTTTATTGTAATTGATGTCACACCATTGCTTGATGACACAAATTAAAATGAATTTATCAATTAATAGAAAAAATAATTATCTTCAAGATGCCATAAAGTATCAAAAAGTGGCTCGTATAGTTCGGAAAATATTATCATCCAAAAACCCGGTTGCCTTTTTTTTGAATCACCCTGTATAGTGGAACTAAAAATAGATTGAAATGCGAATTTGGTATTGATAGAGAAATACCAGGGTATGTGTTTGTGTGCTATTGCCTAGGTACAGTCAAAGAAATTGTATCCGTAAATATTTTTGACCGTTAATCAATTTCAAATTTTGAAGAGAAATCATATTGCAGGTAAAGCTCGTACAGCGGACGATCTTTTATCGGGCGAAATATATCCGTTCTATAAGGGTCATGCAGCTCCTACAATGACACCTTTCAATTATATGGTTAAACAAATATTTTATCTAGTCCACCATTGATTATATTCACTTAATGAGTTAATGTATTTTTGTTCATTTTTTTTTAATAATTTGAATTTGTTGCCCTCTTCCTATACATTTTCTTTGATTAGAAAAGTTCTATAGAAGTTAAAAAGAGGTGTAACTATTCTATTTTAAACCCTATATTTTCACGTAATTCATATCTATTTAGCTGCTAATACCTTTGTTTTATTTTACCTACCATATTATTTTGTACATTTGTATGAGTGAGTAAATACTGGGTTGATTGCATTGAAAAAAAAAAAATCAGAAATGTTTTGCAAGGCGTAAGCGAAGAAACCAGACTGAAACTTTTCCCGAATTGACGTCCTAAGATGTTTCCTACTTTGCTAATGCCCCTGTTACTTCTACAGAAGTATATATATTATTCTTTTTATTAAAATGTTTGGTCTCAGATAGACGATTAAGTGCCAAAAAAGAAAATGTTATGTTAAGGAAGTAATGGTTTTATCTTGTTACTAAGGGTTAACTTTCACATTCTTACCAAACTTTAATTTAACAACATGTGATGCTAGAATTTTCTGTAACATTATATATAGACTGAAAATAGATTCAAATTGTTATACGTTCTGTATACGTTCATTTTGGTTTCAATATTTATTGTAATTTCTATTATGTTTTTTCAAGTATTGCACAATACTTTTGAGCCTCACATATTTACATAATTATGTTTTAAAATAAATTAATTTTGGATGAAATTAAAGATAATTCTTGTGTATAATTCATCCAAAAACTCTTCAAAAACAAAACCTCGTTAAAATTCTTACTTAGGTAAGTAACACGCTTTTTCTTTCGGTGCACGAAACACTCCAAAAACTGCCTCAAATGCTCCAATAACTGCCTCAAATGCTCCAATAACTGTTCCAAATGCTCCAATAACTGCCTCAAATGCTCCAATTACTGCCTCAAATGCTCCAATAACTGCCTCAAATGCTCCAAACACTCCGATAAGTGCACCAAATGCTCCGATAAGTGCTCCAAATGCTCTTTTCTCTGTCTTCTACCTACTGCACAATTATAGCGCTACAAGTGCTCATTTTAACCGCTACTACTGCTCTTTTTTAAGTGCTCCAATGTCCTAGTTCTACTCATGAGTTTCACTGTACTATCACGGAAAAGAGTATCCGTCAGCTGTTGTAGTATGCTATTTTAGCAGTTTTGACCTTTCTTATTTTTTGCATGTGGCATTTTAGAGAGTATTCCTCCGCGTTCAAAAATCCCCCAATAAGGAGGAGCCTATTTCTGGGGTAAAATGCTAGGGTAATTGGGTGAAATGGGGGATTAGATATGTATATCTAGAGGAGGGACGGGGGGGGGGGGGTCATTCATATCGATTTCTGACATGTGATTAGATATTATTTTTGTATTATTTAAATTAAAGTATAAACATATAGTTTCATTTGTATCATCCATGCAATGTTCATTTTGTAATGAATACATGTATTTTTTTTATAATTTGAAATGCATATTTATAATTTTGAAATTTTCCATTCAATTAACCTTGGTATATATTTCGTACGAGTTACTCTTGTATATTTTTATGCAATTTACTTTTGACCAATTGTCGTTCTGATATTGAAACTAATAACTATTCGAATTTGTGGTAAAAGTAGATTTCTAGCTTTAGCTTTATCAAATCTCATTAATTCCAAAAATATTATTTATGACAACCATTCACACAAGTTAAATTAATCCTCTTCAGATATGATTTTAAATAACTTCGCTTCTTTTACACCTTTTAATTATTTGTTCTCCTAAAGACTATATTATTAAAACTATAATACACGTTTTCAACTTTGTGGTAAATGTCTATAGTTTTATTTTTAGTTTTGTCAAATCTTATTCCACGAATATTTTATATTATAATCATTCACACAAGAGCATTTTATCGTCTAATGATATGATTTTTAATAGCTTCGCATTTTTTTCACATTTAAATAATTTGCTGGACGGGATATAACCAGTCTCGGTTATAATCCGGAGATTTTCTGCATTCAGAATTTCAATAAATTAATAGTGATGACTAATTTAGTCGATAAGACAAGTTTCTCTTCTTTTTCGAAGTCCTTTATGTGTATTATCTTTTTAAATTCATTCAATATATTGGCCAAATGAGGAAGTTATTAAAATTTGTGTTTTTAAAATGATAATAAATTAATAATTCATCTTACGTCTTAATTTAATGACAACAATCATTAAGTTGCTGACAAGCATTTTTCTCAATTTTCATCAATAAATAAGTAATTACTAATTAGTAATTACCTATACGGCTATACCGATACTTTCTATCTTTTATTGAAGTTATTTAATTGAAAAATTCTTTTAGGCTCAAGAATAAAATAAAGCTATGACTAAGTTGTAACTTAATCTATTTAGTTTAGAATTTAAATGCAGTAATTTAATGGATTTTTTTATCATCAAGTGAACTGATTCTTTTCAGTTAAATTTTTTTATATATTAAATGCTTGCACGACCAATTGACAAGCAGTGATATAGTGAACTAAAAATAACTGAAGTGATCATTATTTTTCTTCTCAATAAATGTCACATCGCCAACGTTGACAATAAGATAAGTTACAAAGTTCTATGAGATGAACCAAAAGAAATTTCTCCAAGAACTGAACGAATGTAGCCTACTGCAGTTTTGGTGCTTAATTTGTGACATCGGAGTGAAACTGGGATTCATGACAACTGTCAACTAAGGCTTTCAACTTGCAAGTTCTATCTCTTATCATACAATATTAGTTTTTTACTTAAAAAATAAGAAATAAAGGATCAATAATAGAAAATGGATAATTATTTTATATTTATAAAAAATAGTGTTTTACAAAAGTTGAAGATAACAATTAAATTAGGTAAAAATTTAAAAAACTACTACACGACTAAATACACTTGCAGGTTATTTTAAAGTAAAAACTACCCGATACAATTTTTACTAAAATAAAGGATTTCTGATTAGTACTAGTTTACATGAAGTATCAATCTTAGAACAATTTTTAAAAGCTTAGGGTTGAATGATTAACATGAACTTACAATATACAATTAATTCTATATTTACCTATGATTAAAGTTCTTCAAACGCATAACAATAAATAAAATACACAAATTAGTTCGGTATTTAATGCACTTCCTTTTCACGGAAAAATGTCGTTGAAAATCTAAAAGTAACAAGCATGAATAAATGGATATCACAGGGAATGAGACCAGACTTCCTGGGAATGATGAGAACTCATCTGATAGTGATTAGTACTGTCCTGATGAGAACTACACTGACAGTGATTAGTACTGTCCTGATGAGAACTACACTGACAGTGATTAGTACTGTCCTGATGAGAACTACACTGACAGTGATTAGTACTGTCCTGATGAGAACTACACTGACAGTGATTAGTACTGTCCTGATGAGAACTACACTGATAGTGATTAGTACTGTCCTGATGAGAACTACACTGACAGTGATTAGTACTGTCCTGATGAGAACTACACTGACAGTGATTAGTACTGTCCTGATGAGAACTACACTGACAGTGATTAGTACTGTCCTGATGAGAACTACACTGACAGTGATTAGTACTTTCCTGATGGGAAATTCACTGACAGTGATTAGTACTGTCCTGATGGGAAATTCACCGATGAGAACTTCACCGATGAGAACTTCACCGATGAGAACTTCACCGATGAGAACTGCACCGATGAGAACTGCACCGATGAGAACTTCACCGATGAGAACTGCACCGATGAGAACTGCACCGATGAGAACTGCACCGATGAGAACTGCACCGATGAGAACTGCACCGATGAGAACTGCACCGATGAGAACTGCACCGATGAGAACTGCACTGATGAGAACTGCACTGATGAGAACAGCACTGATGAGAACTGCACTGATGAGAACTGCACTGATGAGAACTGAAGTGGTGCGAAGTTATTTTGAATCTGAAAATGTTTACAAACAAATTGATTAAAAAATCTCTTGATATTGACTTAGAATTACGCTACAAACAATTATTAACAAGATAAAACAAATTCAATAGATTTTATTTTAATCTCATACTATAATATTTTTTTTTCATTATACTAGGTAATATATTTTTTCATTATACTAGGGGTTTAACGTCGTGCTTCAGTCATATCGTGACTATTTCGCTGACGTAAAAGGAAATTAAATACAAGGGACTAGAAGAAGCAGTCAGAAAGGAAAGTGGCTCCATGAACAAAGGCACTTACCACCGTTGGTGACAATGCTCATGGATGCAGAAAAGCTACTCCGTGAATGCAGTAAATTACCAAGGAATGTGACGAAACGGGACGCAAGCACCGGTGGCTGCCCTCACGGATGGAAAAGGAAAATGAAGAGGTGATGGTAAATGAAGCCTACGAGCCTACCTAACACAAAATCTAAGACCTCGTAGTTGAAGAGCATAACCCTAGCGCTATTCTACAAAATCCTGAACAATGTGTATTCGAAGCACATTTGGTTATGTTAAAAGAATCCACATTCGAGTGGCAAGGAAGAAACAAGATTTGATAGAAAACAAGATTAATGGAAAGTAGAACGCAGATAGATTGAAATCCTAACTGTGATCAGAGTGTGTTTCGAATTCTAAAAATCAAACTTACAAAATATTTACCCAAAGGACCAAAAAGAGTGGCACCTCGATCTAATATTTTTAATTTTTTCTTTATGTTGATGAATTAAGAGGTTATACCGCAAACGATGGAAAGAAAATGATAATTTAAAATGAGTGAAGAAAAGACAACAAAGTTATTTTTGGAAATTGCAAGATAAGGTTGAATAGATGTTTAGCATTAGAAACGTGGTTTTATAGAAACACTACATTTATCTTCTATTACTCGAGACTAACTGTTAGATAAAGTCTAATTCCAATGCGTAGAATACTTACTACAATTAATGCTACAAAGGACTATATTACAAACTAATTGGAAAAAAGTCGAATTAATTTAAACGAAACTAAAGAACTCTACAAAAGAGATAATTGAATTTTACTAATTTCTTGTAATTAAATATTGGTCATTTTTTTAAAAAAGATTATAGCTTTATGGAAACAGAAATTGTACTGAAAAAGGGTAATACATATTTGTTTCAAAAATGGAAGGAAATATTTAATTTTATTCGATTTGTTGTCAAAGGAGATGCAAAGAACGAAACTGTAAAATAGAAAAAATGAAAGTCAATAAGTTGAAAATACTGAACAATGTCACTAAACTACTTAATTTTATTTAAATGTTCAAATATGAATGTCATATTGTAGAAACTATCATTTTAGCGGCAAGTTACATGTTGAAGTAATCTAGGATATTGTATAAATTAAGCTATTCGTATTATCAGTAAATTTTAAGAGTTTAAACGTTGTTTTAGTTTAATGATTTAATGAGTCAAGAATTCCAAACTAGGCTATAAACAAAAAGCTAGAGTTAAAAAAAATTAGTTGATACACCTATAATGAACTATTTTCTTTAGAACCACCATTATACTCTCTCAATAGATGTTAAAAAAATTGTATACAAGTAACTATATAAGAGTTTAATTATTTATTATCAGTACTCTGAATATTTGCAAATTTTAATACTAGCAAAATATATAACCGTTTATCACCATGGAGTGGATATGAACAGTCAGTATTTAAGAATTCCGTATTTCAGAAACAACAGAAACCATAAGTTGTGTATTTACAATTACCAATTGTAAAGTATTTGAACAGAATAATTTACAATTGCCAATCAATTTAATTGAAAGGTTTTAGGCCATATCGCTGATATTGAAAAGAAATTGAATATATATGGGGCTTGAAGTAACAGTTATAAAGGAAAGAGACTCCATGAAAGAATTAACTACCACCAGTCGGAGACAATGCTCATGGATGCAAAAAAAAATTCCATGACTGCAGTCACTTACCAAGGAATGTGACGAAAAGAGTCACCAACACCGATGGCAGCACTCACAGATGGAAAAGGAAAATGAAGAGGTGATAATAAATGAAGCCTACCGGACACAAAAAAAAACATACGAGTTATCCTCAGAAACTACAATTAGCCACAAAAATGATAAGCCTGAAGCTGTTGTGCCCTTCTCTTATATTCACCTCAACAGATTGAGGATACAGCCACTGGGGGCTTTGCAATTAGCCTACTATATTATATCTTTAAACAATTTTCATACATTTTTTAAATTGTATATTTATGAAACATAACTGATACGAATAACTTTGCTAATTCTATCAGTTATCACTGAACTAATAGAAATTTGTCCTTACCAATTGAGAATAGGGAGATTTGCACTGCTGTCGTTTGATTCTTCCGCTTTATTGTGAGAAGTGATCTGGTCATAGATAGTGGTCTTTAGAGTTCCACCTAGCGAATGCTCGCTCTACCCATTGAACTGGAAACAAATTTTAATAATATAAATTAGTATATAAGTTATTGTTATTGACTAGGTTTGATGCGAATATAATGGTTTCGAGATTTCGTTAATCGGAAAATAAATAGAAAAGACCTTAATATAGATCTAGCAGTTAGATTGGAAAGAGACGCCGTGATTGGAATGAAAGAGACTCGTCAATGGAATGAAAGAGACTCGTCAATGGAATGTTACGGAATGAGAATCTAGTAATCGCAGAAGTAAGAGGAAAATGAACAAACATGGTGCAAAAACATATTGCAAATTATATTAATAAACAATCTAAGACTACATTGTTATCCCTATCTAGTGCTATTCTACAAAACAGTGAATTTCAATGAAACAAAAAGGAAAAAAACTTGGTCATCATCCAATTTGCAACTGTTCGTATCGAAAAATTCTCTTCCTCTTTCTTCAATTCATGACTGTTACATAGTGTCATTCGTTGAAAACTCATAAATGCAACATGAATATCTTACATATTTACTCTTATGAATTTAAGATAGTTTTTTTTAGTATAAAGTTATTAATAAATAATCTCTGTTAATTTAAGTAGGGGCTTAACGTTTTCATTGGATCCAAAGGCCATATCGCTGACAATGAAATTAAATACAAGGGACTGGAAGAAGCAGTATGAAAGGAAAGTGGCTCCATGAACAAAATCACCTACCACCGTCGGTGACAATGCTCATGAATACTAAAGAGCTACTCCGAGAATGCATTCACTTAAAACGAATAAAAAAGGACCCAATTTAAGGTCCGGAGGCTACACTCACGGATGGAAGATTAAAATGAAAAGGGGATAGTTAATTAAGCCTACAAGCCTAATAAACCGAAAAGTCAAGACCTTGTATTTTGAAAGCATAAACCTAGTGCTATCCTCTAAAACTGCAAGTGGCGTAAAAAGATAAACATAATAAGAATGAAAAAAGACAATTATTAATCCAATTAACAACAGTTCGAGGCCAAAGATCCACCACAAACAGCTTCATGATAGGGTCACGCAGGTAAATTGCGGCTCACTTTCTAACTGCGGCCTTTAACAACTGAAACATCATAGCTTCAAAACACACGTCAAAACTTAAATTAATAAGTTAAAGCATTCACTGTGCTTCTTTTGATAGCTATGCAACATTTTAATGTAATTTTGATTCAAAATGTTTTAGAGACTCTCTTGAGAGGGCTGCAATTAAAAATTAAAGGGCCGCAATTTACCTGCGTGACCCTAGAGCTCATGCAGACTTATAAATTCTTTGATACCCAGAAAGAAAGAAATTTCTTAAGAGTTACCTGCACAAAATAAAAACGAGAATTTTGTAGTAGAATTAGAAGATAAAAATTATGGGGAAAATAAATTAGGTGAATATACGTAATTACATTTACCGTTTAACACTAAACTTGAGCATCCAGCTGTTCCGAAGATTATTCGTAGGTTTTCCCTTTTTTTTAAAGTGCATAAATATTGTTATATCTATAGGTATTGTGAGACTAAAACCTGAAAAAGATTTAAATTTAAAGGTATTTATAAATACAGAAAGAACAATTTAAACAAAAAGTATATACTACAGTCTACATTATAGAACTATGACGTAAACCGGCGGCTATTTACGAATGGAAGAATCATATGCATAATAGAACATTTAATAAAGTATATACCTACCTAAAATCTAGAAGTCTGGAGGGTAAAATAAAAAAATAAAATGTGGTTATAAGCTACAGCTCTAGGTGTTTTTTTTTCTTTCTATTCCATGTCTACAGATCGCATTCAAAGGAATTTAGGCACAATAATATAAAGTAGAATTCCGTATTTTTTACAGAGTAATGTAAAGAAGTACAAAAAATCTAATTTTGCTATTTCTGAAAAATTCTGAAGTTCGGTATTATTTCAAAGTTCAGAAGGTAAAGATACAAAAGTTTTGGAAGCACACATTTTGGTAATAAATTGCAAATTCCATCAGTAATTTCAAGAAAATCTGTGAAATATTGATAAATTTATAATTCGAAATGAAATCAAGAACAGAAACACTTGATATTGAGCTGGACTTAGTCTCAGCTATCAGAAAAAAATCAACTGGTAAATATATTTAGAGTTCATATACAAGATGAAAACAACTAGCTCAGAAATCTGTTCAGTCTTTCGAATATCTCAATTTCAAGGATTAAGCTGCCTAAAAATGGTAGCATTAACAATTTTTCACAGAGTTAAAAAATATAGCTTAAAATTTTGAATCTAGAACTAAGAAAATAAAAACGAAAAAAATTAATTTACAAATGAATAAGTAAAAGATATAGTTCCATATGAGCATGACAATAAAAAATAGAGTCCTCAGCTAGAAAGACTGAAGAATAACTTATCCAGGCTAAAGTGAAATTATCTAAAGAAAGACTAATTTTCGATCTGCCTAAAACACAAGTTTTTAATAGAGAGAGTGAAATTTGATGACTTTTCACCATGACGGCTGAAGACGAAATGTCCCGCACTGCATTAAAAAGAATCCAAATTTCTTACATGTGGGGGTAAAATGAGAATTTGGGGTAGCGTACGATAAATCGTGGTACAGTGGGAACTAGATTATTCATGCGCACCTCAGCAATTGGACGGATACACTTTTCCGCGATAGTACATGAATATATTTAGCTAATAATCCGATTTGCTTACTATGCAAACACTCACCAATGAAAGGAATAAGACATATTTCATCCATTCAATAGGTTGCAAACAATGAGCATCTGTTCTGCGTTGTAGGAGGTCTGAGTAAATAGGATAATAGAGGTAATTAAACCGCAAAAATCGCCTCTGTTGACGTTAGTAAAGTAAATAAGCTGAAATTATTTAAACACCCACCATCTAATTTATTTTGAAAAATGATTCATAATTTTCAAAAATTT
This sequence comes from Caprella mutica, assembly GCA_947561585.1. Lineage (NCBI taxonomy): Eukaryota > Metazoa > Arthropoda > Malacostraca > Amphipoda > Caprellidae > Caprella > Caprella mutica. Next base: position 44,426 of record CANNZV010003304.1, read on the forward strand.
GCTCAGACAATAAAAAGAATCTAAAATTTTATTTCTTTTGTTGTTGTACATTATGATAATATTTAAGTGAATATTTATATTTAAACTTTAAAGATCCCCTCCAGGCAATTTTTTTATTGTTTTATATATGTCTCTTATCTTTTTGCTTTAAGCCTCATAAAATTTGATAGCATATATTTAATTTTATATGCTTTTACAATTTTCTAATAAAAACTCTACTATAGCCGTTTTACTTCCGACTTGCTATTTTTTAGTCTGAAGAGAAAGTAAGTACACCATTTATTTTGAATGTCAAACTAGGTAGGTGTGTATAATTGTACATTCAATTATTAAATACTCATATAAAAGTATAAAATAGGATAAATATACTACAGAAACTTTTGAATTCTTCAATGAATAATATACAGCCTAAGGACCTATACATGAAGGCCAGACTTGCTTCTTTTTATAGAATTAGATTGGAAATTAAAACGAATTGACACAATCTTTTTCTACAGCGTCATATAGTGGGACAGATACGTAACAATAACTAAAGGAGATGTTCACTTCTGCAGGAAAGCAGGAAAATTCGTCCTAGGTGGTATAATAGTATGCTGAATCTGTATTTGACCGAATCCACGCTGGCAAATCAATGCTTCCTACTTGAAAAACGTACTAGAACTATACAATTGTACCAAGAATGTACTGGCTGTGTTCTAAAGTGGAGTTTTGTGAGGAATATATTTTTGCGATAAGTTCCATCTTAAAATTTTATTATCTTCGTCATATTCAGACTGATTTTGACCAACCAAACAAAGTATAAAATGAAGACGAAAGTGAAAGGTGTGGATCCATTTTTATTATAAATGTGGATTGTAAGGACCACCATTATTACTTAAATTATTATTTATATATTCTTCAGTTATCTTGTTAGACTTGTTCTTTATTATTATATTTCTTCATTATTATAGTTCTTCTAGTTTTTTTATGACAATAAAATTAGAAGTGCAAAATTTAAGTAGATTTTTGGAACCATAGTATAGTGTAAGATCGCCTAAAATAGCTTGAGTACATAATTAATTCAGTAGTGAGATTGAACGGTGCATACTGTGTGTGGGTCTAGAAAATATTTAATTTGTGTTTATCTCAAAGTGTGTGTTGCAGGTCTTTTCACAATTTAATTATATTATCCGAACGGCAAATGTCCAGATTTCCTAAAAACCCGCTAATGTAAAGAATGTTTGATCATTGGTTTATCCTAATGGCTACCAGGTCAGTAGTTGGATTGTTTTTTGTTGATAGATAAGTTTATTAAGTAGGTTATGGAGAGAGTTCAATATTTATATCTTTAAAATGACTAGGTCTACTTTTTTTAGAAAAATTGCGTGAATCCTTGAATTAATGCGGGGCCATGTTTCTCTTTCAGGTGTCCGGCTCCTAGAACCTGACGTTACGGACGTTGTGGAACTTTTCTATTGGTTTAAAAGCTACCCTGCCGTCTAAATCAACTAATACCTATTTTTGGGCTGGATCCTTTGTGATGCCCAAGTGCCTCTAAAACTAGTTAAATTGGAGGTCCCACCGGTACCTTTGATGTTCTTCCAATATCATCTTTAAAAAGTTAGGACAGTTACCCTAATCAACGATCAGCAACTGTTCTTTGGATGAACCGTAACCTGTTCTATTTTTCTAAGTTGAGTGTATTATTTAATTAGTAGATAGACATTATCTAGGTTATTCGTAACCCTATATTTAGTTTAGTTTTGTTACCTCTTTATGCCTGAATGGCTATTTTTTCCATTTCATGAAGTTTTTTATTCATCCTTGGAATTTGAGTTTCCCAAAAAATTATTTTTGTGCAGTGAACCTGACATGGATCCATTTTTATTATAATTTTGAACTCAAAATTAAGATTTTTATAGGTTTTGAGGGGGAGAAAGTATTATTGTCATATATTTTATTTTCTCTAAATTCATAATGCTTATAATGAAATTCTAATAATAGAGTTACATGAATAAGTGTGGCTTGTTTTACCACTGATTTAGACCTTAAGACAAAACATTTGATCGAAAACTCACCAAGCTATTAAATTTTGAAAAATTGACAAAATTTTCCAAAACGGTTGTCCTGATGATGAATTGATATTTTTCTATTCGAAAGCTTGAAACTTGAAATACCTTCAAAAAATGAAATATCTTCAACATTGAGTTTAAATAACCTCTCGATATTATAAAATAAATAAGACTCGCATTATTGTGTGAATAGTAGTAAAAAATCTTTATTTATCACGACTAGTAATATAATAAGAAGGGTTGTGACAATATGCTTTAAAAATCATAGATCCTGAAAATATTTTAGAGATTGAATTGAAGAGTATTGAATCGTTCTAAACCAGCGGTATATAGTATTCGATACCATTTCATTTAGTTTCGTCTATGATATTCTTAAGATCTAGGATTTTAAACGCATATTGTCACAACCCTAGTAATAAGCTGGTAATAAATCTATGTGAAGATATAATATTATTATTAAATTATGGAAATTATTATAGAATGATGAAAATAAATATACATGAGTATAGGCAATAGCATTGGTCAAGAGGGTAGGTATAGTATGCCTATTGAGCCTAAGTAAACTGAAATAATTGCGAGTCAGCCTGACTCATCGCTTGAGTCAATTTGACTCATATTGAACATAAGTATGCGTACAACAAAGATAATAATTATAATTAGGAGTAATTTAGACTCTCTTAATATAATGTATATTCATTTATTTAAAAGAATGCTTCCATATAATATTCCTAAACATCAACCAATTCTAAACAATACTGACATTTCTTAGATTCATTTTTTATCCACTGTTTTTTTTATAATCAATCGATAAACTATTTTTTTGTTCATTTACAGATTTTATGATTCTTGGTTGATAACGATCTCGAACCGACTTTTTTCATAAAAAAGCTAATGTCCTTTTATGTCCTTTTTATATCCTCATATATTGCCTGAGGATAGAAGTTTATTTTTTCCGATTGCCTGAGGATAGAAGTTCATTTTTTCCGATTGCCTGAGGATAGAAGTTTATTTTTTCAGATTGCCTGAGGATAGAAGTTTATTTTTCCGATTGCCTGAGGATAGAAGTTTATTTTTTCCGATTGCCTGAGGATAGAAGTTTATTTTTTCCGATTGCCTGAGGATAGAAGTTTATTTTTTCCGATTGCCTGAGGATAGAAGTTTATTTTTTCCGATTGCCTGAGGATAGAAGTTTATTTTTTCCGATTGCCTGAGGATAGAAGTTTATTTTTTCCGAATCTTTGAATGTTTTCATCACTAAATAATATACTTATTTTTACATCTTCTATAAAAACAAATCGGCTAAAAAATCTACAGCAGAATTGCTTTGATAGATCTATTAAAGTTTGCTCTTATCATCATTCTTAATTCATAATATTATACACCATTGTTCAAATTTGTCACAGATTGTATCAATTATCTAACTCTAATATATGTTTCATTTATAACACATAATATAATTTGCGGAAAATTGGAAAATGTCCAATTAAAATATCTGGCGAAAAAACACGGACAAGAATAACATCATACGGTAAAATAATTAATCTAAATTCTATGTTAGATGTTAGGAGTGTTACGGATTTGAAGGCTATTGTTAATTATTTAAGTAATGTGTTTATCTGAAGTTACATAACGGGTGACTGTAGTCCCATTATTCTTAATGTTGTGTTTTTTATTCATTTAAAAAAAGTCATTGAAAAACTATTTACATTATTTAAAACGACGGTCATTTTTTAAATAACTAGTACAAAAATGAAGACAGTTCATAAGTTGACTAGGCAATAGAAGATATATTTCTAAATAGTTCTTGGTATATACTAGCAACTAGTTTCGGGTTTTTCTGGTTTGTTAGGAAACTTAAGTTGCCGCGGAACGTTTCCTCTGAATAGAGAATAGCCTTGAGACTTTTCAGGTTTGTTTTATAGGGAAAAACACAGAGCGGTGCCAGGCTAGAAATATTTATTCCTGGGATATAATGGGAATATCCTAGGCTAGAAATATTTATTCCTGGGATATAATGGGAATAATACAAGCAAGAAATATTTTATTCCTGGGATATTAAGGGAATATCCCAGGCAAGAAATATTTATTTATTACCCTTAATATCCCAGGAATAATCTTCCTTGCCTGTGTTACCGCACAGTGATCGCAAACCAATTCCTATTTTTCTCGACGTGATAATATCTGATATGATTTTAGATCTATGAACCGGATACAAAAAGTTATTATCAGACTGTTTATCTCTTAAAATAGCCTAAGAGATAACCAGTAGAGATCATCTCTAAGAGATAACCACTAGAGATCATCTCCAATGTCTCAGTAGTAAGTAACGACTGCAGTTGTAAATGAGTCGCCGTGAGAGATGCACCTGCATTGTGTGTAGTTGCTACGGAAACAGTCACTGGGAAAAAAGTTGTTGAAAAATTAAAAAGAGTGGTGGATTTTATTATATATTTGTGGATAAATGACTCGAACTTGTGGATAAATTACTCGTACTTGTGGATAAATGACTCGTACTTGTGGATAAATTACTCGTACTTGTGGATAAATTACTCGTACTTGTGGATAAATGACTCGTACTTGTGGATAAATGACTCGTACTTGTGGATAAATGACTCGAACTTGTGGATAAATGACTCGAACTTGTGGATAAATGACTCGAACTTGTGGATAAATTACTCGTACTTGTGGATAAATTACTCGTACTTGTGGATAAATGACTCGTACTTGTGGATAAATGACTCGTATTTGTGGATAAATGACTCGAACTTGTGGATAAATGACTCGAACTTGTGGATAAATGACTCGAACTTGTGGATAAATGACTCGAACTTGTGGATAAATTACTCGTACTTGTGGATAAATGACTCGTACTTGTGGATAAATGACTCGTACTTGTGGATAAATGACTCGTACTTGTGGATAAATGACTCGTACTTGTGGATAAATGACTCGTACTTTTGGATAAATTACTCGTACTTGTGGATAAATTACTCGTACTTGTGGATAAATTGCTCGTACTTGTGGATAAATTACTCGTACTTGTGGATAAATGACTCGTACTTGTGGATAAATTACTCGTTTTTGTGGATAAATTACTCGTACTTGTGGATAAATTGCTCGTACTTGTGGATAAATTGCTCGTACTTGTGGATAAATGACTCGTACTTGTGGATAAATGACTCGTACTTGTGGATAAATGACTCGTACTTGTGGATAAATGACTCGTACTTGTGGATAAATGACTCGTACTTGTGGATAAATGACTCGTACTTGTGGATAAATGACTCGTACTTGTGGATAAATGACTCGTACTTTTGGATAAATGACTCGTACTTTTGGATAAATTACTCGTACTTGTGGATAAATTACTCGTACTTGTGGATAAATTACTCGTACTTGTGGATAAATGACTCGTACTTGTGGATAAATGACTCGTACTTGTGGATAAATTACTCGTTTTTGTGGATAAATTACTCGTACTTGTGGATAAATTGCTCGTACTTGTGGATAAATGACTCGTACTTGTGGATAAATGACTCGTACTTGTGGATAAATGACTCGTACTTGTGGATAAATGACTCGTACTTGTGGATAAATGACTCGTACTTGTGGATAAATGACTCGTACTTGTGGATAAATGACTCGTATTTGTGGATAAATTACTCGTATTTGTGGATAAATTACTCGTACTTGTGGATAAATTAAATTTAGCTGTCAAAAATTAACTTAAGTGCCAGACAAGACAAAGTTGTGGATAAATTGGGCATGGATGCAAATTTTTAAATTCTGTATAATCTCCAAAAATTTATTCCTTTTTAGTGATGGTTATTTTTTAATGTAATTTTCATCAATTACGTACGTAATGAAGGTTAATGTTAAAATGAAGGTTAATGTTAAAATGAAGGATAATGTTAAAATGAAGGTTAATGTTAAAATGAAGGTTAATGTTAAAATGAAGGTTAATGTTAAAATGAAGGATAATGTTAAAATGAAGGTTAATGTTAAAATGAAGGATAATGTTAAAATGAAGGTTAATGTTAAAATGAAGGTTAATGTTAAAATGAAGGTTAATGTTAAAATGAAGGATAATGTTAAAATGAAGGTTAATGTTAAAATGAAGGTTAATGTTAAAATGAAGGTTAATGTTAAAATGAAGGATAATGTTAAAATGAAGGTTAATGTTAAAATGAAGGTTAATGTTAAAATGAAGGTTAATGTTAAAATGAAGGATAATGTTAAAATGAAGGATAATGTTAAAATGAAGGTTAATGTTAAAATGAAGGTTAATGTTAAAATGAAGGATAATGTTAAAATGAAGGTTAATGTTAAAATGAAGGTTAATGTTAAAATGAAGGTTAATGTTAAAATGAAGGATAATGTTAAAATGAAGGTTAATGTTAAAATGAAGGATAATGTTAAAATGAAGGATAATGTTAAAATGAAGGTTAATGTTAAAATGAAGGTTAATGTTAAAATGAAGGTTAATGTTAAAATGAAGGTTAATGTTAAAATGAAAAAATGGAATTACTATAGCAACTACAATGGGAGACTATCTTTATCATAAGATAAAATAGTGGTATATACAGGGTGTCCCAGAAAAAAGGAAACCCATTTTCAAATTAGTTTATTTTAGAAAATATTAAAACTATAAGAATTCTGAAAACACTGTTTTATACGTTTACACTTTCTGCATCCCTTGTGAAAAATTAATAATGTTACAACAAAAATTAAAAATGCTGCAGCGAATTTAGCAGGAGGAAAAAAAAAGTGCTTGCGCGAGGGAGTCCTCATTTTTGGTCCGTTGATGATACCAACAAACAAAACAAAATTTGTTAGTTTGTATTCATGATACAATGGATACCTATAATAAAATCAGGAATTTTTAATTTTAACACGGTAATTTTTATTGCATATTTCAAAACCCCAAAATGCAACTCTCAAAAGAACAACGAGTTTTTGTGGTGACAAGTTATTTAAGAACTGGAAGCTTTAAACTGGTTCAACAAGATTTTGAACAACGCTTTCTGGAAAGAGCTTCGCCAACTAAGAAGACCATATGGACAAATGTTAATAAGTTCAAAACTGAAGGAACAACTTCGAATTTAAACAGAGAGCGATCGGGTTGCAGAACAGAACGAACAAGGGAAAACATTAATCGTGTTCGTGAAAAGCTAATTGAGAATTCAAAAATATCAACGAGAAGGAACGGGTTGGACATCAGTAAAAGCACATTTAACCGAATCGTTAAAAACGATGTAAGGTATCATGCTTACAAGATTCATGTACGGCATGAACTATTAGAACCGGATTTACCTCGCCGCCTAAATTTTTCAAATTGGTTTCTGCAAAAAAATGCTCGCTTCGTAGAAGACATCGTGATTGGTGATGAAGCAGCATTTCATATGAATGGAAGAGTCAATAATTATAACATTCTCCAGTATGCACCCTGAAATAATCCTCCAAATTTCAACTTCGACGTAACAATGTGCAGGGAGAAAGTTTCTGTATGGATGGGAATGTGTGGAAACGGACGACTTGTGGGCCCTATCTTCTACGAAAATAATATGAATGGAGATAAATACTTAAACCTAATTACAGAAAGAATAATTCCTGAGCTGCATCAAATTTACCCAAACAGATTTAATAGGCTATGGTGGATTCAGGATGGTGCTCCAGCACATAGAAGTCGTGCAGTTCAAGAATTGCTACTTGATAATTTCAACGATCGCATTATTGCACTGAACCATCCAATTGAGTGGCCGCCCAGACTGCCGGACTTGACACCGTGCGATTTTTTCCTTTGGGGACACCTCAAGAGCAAAGTGTACTTTTCTCCTCCAGAAAACACAGACGATTTGAGAGAGAGAATTGTAAACGAAGTTAATTTACTAAAAGAAAATCCGGATTTAGTTAAAAGAGTTTTTGCTGGAATGAGAAAAAGGCTGCAATTATGTGTAGAAAGAAATGGAGGACATGTCGAGGGAAATTAACCTTACACCTTGGAAATAAGTATTGCGGTTCCAATGTTAATAAATCTCTTTAATTTGTCTCTTATTTGTAATAAACCTTAGGATTTAATTTTTAATACTACCGTATGTTTAAGAAATATATCGTGCCCGCACAAGGACTTTTTTTTTCCTTTTGCTAAATTCGCTGCAGCATTTTTAATTTTTGTTGTAACACTATTAATTTTTCACAAGGGATGCAGAAAGTGTAAACGTATAAAACAGTGTTTTCAGAATTCTTATACTTTTAATATTTTCTAAAATAAACTAATTTGAAAATGGGTTTCCTTTTTTCTGGGACACCCTGTATAGTAGTAATATAAGCTTGAAATGATGAATTAGTGATTTGAACATATAAATGATAACGTTGTTTATCTCTATATAGTAATCATATTATAATTCTGCTTGTTCCTTCCTTAAGCCCCGTCCAGACGGTCAAATTTTTCAGAGAAGTGACAAACTTAATGACAAACTAAATGACGATAACTTCGTAGCGTCAGCAAACCGTCAAACTTTTCATCAGTTTTTTTATTCCAACATGTTGGATATCATCAGCAAAAAGTTTGTCAAACTATTTGATGACGATAAAGTTTGAAGTACAAACTGACTTTCCGGCAATAATATTTTTTTATTTGCGCGTCATTTTAGTTTATTACAGCTAGGTACACCTACAAAAACCTCATTTTTTTCAAACTTAGTTAGTATCTATCTAGTTACAATGGCTGACGACAGACTCTTTAATACTTGGTTGTATTAGATCTAAGTTATAGGTAGGCTACCTACGTTGTGAATCGTTTTCTATGATCTATTTTTGACTATCCTTTTCAAGACGATATTTTGTCATTAAAAACAAATTATTTTTTCTGGTTTCATACTGTTCTAAATTTGAAAAATATACATACCAAGCTATATAATTTTTATTTTCACGATATATAACAATAATTTTGACGAAACTGACGCCAGTGAACCTCAAACTTTTGGCGAGAAAATTTGACCGTGTAGACACTCCTTGAAAACTGACGATAAGTTTGTCATTTAGTTTGTCATTAAGTTTGTCACTTCTCTAAAAAAATTTGACCGTCTGGACGGGGCTTTAGTGAGTCCGTTACGCTTTCAGTAATTAGGTATAAACAAATTTGGTATGCATGATACCACAAACTAAACATCTTATTGTCTTCTATAATTTGTTACCCTCATTTTACTATAAGTGAGTGATCACAGTAACAGTGATCACAGTAACAGTGATCACAGTAACAGTGATCACAGTAACAGTGATCACAGTGATAGTGATCACAGTAACAGTGATCACAGTGACAGTGATCACAGTAACAGTGATCACAGTGACAGTGATCACAGTGACAGTGATCACAGTGACAGTGATCACATTGACAGTGATCACATTGACAGTGATCACAGTGACAGTGATCACAGTGACAGTGATCACAGTAACAGTGATCTCAGTAACAGTGATCACAGTGACAGTGATCACAGTAACAGTGATCACAGTGACAGTGATCACAGTAACAGTGATCACAGTGACAGTGATCACAGTGACAGTGATCACAGTAACAGTGATTACATTGACAGTGATCACATTGACAGTGATCACATTGACAGTGATCACATTGACAGTGATCACAGTGACAGTGATCACAGTGACAGTGATCACAGTGACAGTGATCACAGTGACAGTGATCACAGTGACAGTGATCACAGTGACAGTGATCACAGTGACAGTGATCACATTGACAGTGATCACATTGACAGTGATCACATTGACAGTGATCACAGTGACAGTGATCACAGTGACAGTGATCACAGTGACAGTGATCACAGTAACAGTGATCACATTGACAGTGATCACATTGACAGTGATCACAGTGACAGTGATCACAGTGACAGTGATCACAGTGACAGTGATCACAGTGACAGTGATCACAGTGACAGTGATCACAGTGACAGTGATCACATTGACAGTGATCACATTGACAGTGATCACATTGACAGTGATCACAGTGACAGTGATCACAGTGACAGTGATCACAGTGACAGTGATCACAGTGACAGTGTTCCCCTCACTGCTTACCATTTAAGTGCTGCAATCAAAAGATTTAAGGACTATAAGGAAATATATTCATGTGTAACCTCGAAACAATTAACATCATTTCGCACTCTGTGTAATTATTTGCATAGGTTAAAAGTACACAGTCACAGTGTGTATGTAGTGCATTTAAGAACTTCATATTGTCGTCTTTTTACCTGAGCAAATTGCGGAAGGTCATATTTTAGGCAGCGTTTATTTATTTATCATCTTGTTATTCGTAACTCAAAAAGTATTGAACCGAATTGCCTGAAATTTTGTGTGACGATTGGTCAATGTCAAGGAACCATTTTATCAGATTTTGGGAGCGATCGGGTTGAAGGTCAAAGTCATTTATTAGCAGCGGAGAATGTATGCGCTCTGCGTGTCCCCGCCATCTAGTTGTAAATAAAGTGTGCACTGAAGAGTTAAAACTACCACCAATAGTTGTAAATAAAGTGCACAGTGAAGAGTTAAAACAACCACCAATAGTTGTAAATAAAGTGCACAGTGGAGAGTTAAAACAACCACCAATAGTTGTAAATATGCACAGTGAAGAGTTAAAACAACCACCAATAGTTGTAAATAAAGTGCACAGTGAAGAGTTAAAACAACCACCAATAGTTGTAAATAAAGTGCACAGTGAAGAGTTAAAACAACCACTAATAGTTGTAAATAAAGTGCACAGTGAAGAGTTAAAACTACCACCAATAGTTGTAAATAAAGTGCACAGTGAAGAGTTAAAACAACCACCAATAGTTGTAAATAAAGTGCACAGTGAAGAGTTCAAACAACCACTAATAGTTGTAAATAAAGTGCACAGTGAAGAGTTAAAACTACCACCAATAGTTGTAAATAAAGTGCACAGTGAAGAGTTAAAACTACCACCAACAGTTGTAAATAAAGTGCACAGTGAAGAGTTAAAACAACCACCAATAGTTGTAAATAAAGTGCACAGTGAAGAGTTAAAACAACCACCAATAGTTGTAAATAAAGAGCACAGTGAAGAGTTAAAACAACCACTAATAGTTGTAAATAAAGTGCACAGTGAAGAGTTAAAACTACCACCAATAGTTGTAAATAAAGTGCACAGTGAAGAGTTAAAACTACCACCAAAGTTGTAAATAAAGTGCACAGTGAAGAGTTAAAACAACCACTAATAGTTGTAAATAAAGTGCACAGTGAAGAGTTAAAACTACCACCAATAGTTGTAAATGAAGTGCACAGTGAAGGGTTAAAACAACCACCAATAGTTGTAAATATGCACAGTGAAGGGTCAAAACAACCACCAATAGTTGTAAATAAAGTGCACAGTGAAGAGTTAAAACAACCACCAATAGTTGTAAATAAAGTGCACAGCGAAGAGTTAAAACAACCACCAATAGTTGTAAATAAAGTGCACAGTGAAGAGTTACAACAACTACCAATTGTTGTAAAAAAAGTGCACAGTGAAGAGTTAAAACAACCACCAATAGTTGTAAAAATAGTGCACAGTGAAGAGTTAAAACAACCACCAATAGTTGTAAAAATAGTGCACAGTGAAGAGTTAAAACAACCACCAATAGTTGTAAATAAAGTGCACAGTGAAGAGTTACAACAACCACCAATACTTGTAAATAAAGTGTGCACAGTGAAGAGTTAAAAACAACCATTAATAATCGTAAATGAAGTGCACAGTGAAGAGTTAAAACAACCACCAATAGTTGAAAATAAAGTGCACAGTGAAGAGTTACAACAACTACCAATAGTTGTAAATAATGTGCACAGTGAAGGGTTAAAACAACCACCAACAGTTGTAAATATGCACAGTGAAGAGTTAAAACAACCAACAATAGTTGTAAATAAAGTTCACAGTGAAGAGTTAAAACAACCACCAATAGTTGTAAATAAAGTGCACAGTGAAGAGTTAAAACAACCACCAATAGTTGTAAATATGCACAGTGAAGGGTTAAAACAACCACCAACAGTTGTAAATATGCACAGTGAAGAGTTAAAACAACCACCAATAGTTGTAAATATGCACAGTGAAGGGTTAAAACAACCACCAACAGTTGTAAATATGCACAGTGAATAGTTAAAACAACCACCAATAGTTGTAAATATGCACAGTGAAGGGTTAAAACAACCACCAATAGTTGTAAATAAAGTGCACAGCGAAGAGTTAAAACAACCACCAATAGTTGTAAATAAAGTGCACAGTGAAGAGTTACAACAACTACCAATTGTTGTAAAAAAAAGTGCACAGTGAAGAGTTAAAACAACCACCAATAGTTGTAAATAAAGTGCAAAGTGAAGAGTTAAAACAACCAACAATAGTTGTAAATATAGTGCACAGTGAAGAGTTAAAACAACCACCAATAGTTGTAAAAATAGTGCACAGTGAAGAGTTAAAACAACCACCAATAGTTGTAAATAAAGTGCACAGTGAAGAGTTACAACAACCACCAATACTTGTAAATAAAGTGTGCACAGTGAAGAGTTAAAAACAACCATTAATAATCGTAAATGAAGTGCACAGTGAAGAGTTAAAACAACCACCAATAGTTGAAAATAAAGTGCACAGTGAAGAGTTACAACAACTACCAATAGTTGTAAATAATGTGCACAGTGAAGGGTTAAAACAACCACCAACAGTTGTAAATATGCACAGTGAAGAGTTAAAACAACCACCAATAGTTGTAAATAAAGTGCACAGTGAAGAGTTAAAACAACCACCAATAGTTGTAAATATGCACAGTGAAGGGTTAAAACAACCACCAATAGTTGTAAATATGCACAGTGAAGGGTTAAAACAACCACCAATAGTTGTAAATAAAGTTCACAGTGAAGAGTTAAAACAACCACCAATAGTTGTAAATAAAGTGCACAGTGAAGAGTTAAAACAACCAACAATAGTTGTAAATAAAGTTCACAGTGAAGAGTTAAAACAACCACCAATAGTTGTAAATAAAGTGCACAGTGAAGAGTTAAAACAACCACCAACAGTTGTAAATATGCACAGTGAAGAGTTAAAACAACCACCAATAGTTGTAAATATGCACAGTGAAGGGTTAAAACAACCACCAATAGTTGTAAATATGCACAGTGAAGGGTTAAAACAACCAACAATAGTTGTAAATAAAGTTCACAGTGAAGAGTTAAAACAACCACCAATAGTTGTAAATAAAGTGCACAGTGAAGAGTTAAAACAACCACCATTAGTTGTAAATATGCACAGTGAAGAGTTAAAACAACCACCAATAGTTGTAAATAAAGTGCACAGTGAAGAGTTAAAACAACCACCAATAGTTGTAAATATGCACAGTGAAGGGTTAAAACAACCACCAACAGTTGTAAATATGCACAGTGAAGGGTTAAAACAACCACCAATAGTTGTAAATAAAGTGCACAGTGAAGAGTTAAAACCATCACCAATAGTTGTAAATAAAGTGCACAGTGAAGAGTTAAAACAACCACCAATAGTTGTAAATAAAGTGCACAGTGAAGAGTTAAAACAACCACCAATAGTTGTAAAAATAGTGCACAGTGAAGAGTTAAAATAACCACCAATAGTTGTAAATAAAGTGCACAGTGAAGAGTTACAACAACCACCAATACTTGTAAATAAAGTGTGCACTGAAGAGTTAAAAACAACCACCAATAGTGGTAAATAAAGTGTGCACAGTGAAGAGTTAAAAACAACCATCAATAATTGTAAATAAAGTGCACAGTGAAGAGTTAAAACAACCACCAATAGTTGTAAATAAAGTGCACAGTGAAGAGTTACAACAACTACCAATAGTTGTAAATAATGTGCACAGTGAAGGGTTGAAACAACCACAAAAATTTGCAAATGAAGTGCACAATGAAAGGTTAAAACAACCACCACTAGTTGTAAGTAAAGTTCACAGTGAAGAGTTAAAACAACCAACAATAGTTGTAAATAAAGTTCACAGTGAAGAGTTAAAACAACCACCAATAATTGTAAATAAAGTGCACAGTGAAGAGTTAAAACAACCACCAATAGTTGTAAATATGCACAGTGAAGGGTTAAAACAACCACCAATAGTTGTAAATATGCACAGTGAAGGGTTAAAACAACCACCAATAGTTGTAAATAAAGTTCACAGTGAAGAGTTAAAACAACCACCAATAGTTGTAAATAAAGTGCACAGTGAAGAGTTAAAACAACCAACAATAGTTGTAAATAAAGTTCACAGTGAAGAGTTAAAACAACCACCAATAGTTGTAAATAAAGTGCACAGTGAAGAGTTAAAACAACCAACAATAGTTGTAAATAAAGTTCACAGTGAAGAGTTAAAACAACCACCAACAGTTGTAAATAAAGTGCACAGTGAAGAGTTAAAACAACCAACAATAGTTGTAAATAAAGTTCACAGTGAAGAGTTAAAACAACCACCAACAGTTGTAAATAATGTGCACAGTGAAGAGTTAAAACAACCAACAATAGTTGTAAATAAAGTTCACAGTGAAGAGTTAAAACAACCACCAATAGTTGTAAATAAAGTGCACAGTGAAGAGTTAAAACAACCAACAATAGTTGTAAATAAAGTTCACAGTGAAGAGTTAAAACAACCACCAACAGTTGTAAATAAAGTGCACAGTGAAGAGTTAAAACAACCAACAATTGTTGTAAATAAAGTTCACAGTGAAGAGTTAAAACAACCACCAACAGTTGTAAATAAAGTGCACAGTGAAGAGTTAAAACAACCACCAATAGTTGTAAATAAAGTGCACAGTGAAGAGTTAAAACAACCAACAATAGTTGTAAATAAAGTTCACAGTGAAGAGTTAAAACAACCACCAACAGTTGTAAATAAAGTGCACAGTGAAGAGTTAAAACAACCAACAATAGTTGTAAATAAAGTTCACAGTGAAGGGTTAAAACAACCACCAACAGTTGTAAATATGCACAGTGAAGAGTTAAAACAACCACCATTAGTTGTAAATATGCACAGTGAAGAGTTAAAACAACCACCAATAGTTGTAAATAAAGTGCACAGTGAAGAGTTAAAACAACCACCAATAGTTGTAAATAAAGTGCACAGTGAAGAGTTAAAACAACCACCATTAGTTGTAAATAAAGTGCACAGTGAAGAGTTAAAACAACCACCAATAGTTGTAAATAAAGTGCACAGTGAAGAGTTAAAACAACCACCAATAGTTGTAAATAAAGTGCACAGTGAAGAGTTAAAACAACCACCA
The DNA here is from genome assembly GCA_947561585.1 of Caprella mutica. Classification (NCBI taxonomy): domain Eukaryota; kingdom Metazoa; phylum Arthropoda; class Malacostraca; order Amphipoda; family Caprellidae; genus Caprella; species Caprella mutica. The sequence continues at coordinate 59,767 of CANNZV010003304.1, forward strand.
ATAGTTGTAAATATGCACAGTGAAGGGTTAAAACAACCACCAATAGTTTTAAATAAAGTGCACTGTGAAGGGTTAAAACAACCACCAACAGTTGTAAATAAAGTGCACAGTGAAGAGTTAAAACAACCACCAATAGTTGTAAATAAAGTGCACAGTGAAGAGTTAAAACAACCACCAATAGTTGTAAATATGCACAGTGAAGGGTTAAAACAACCACCAATAGTTGTAAATAAAGTGCACAGTGAAGGGTTAAAACAACCACCAACAGTTGTAAATAAAGTGCACAGTGAAGAGTTAAAACAACCACCAATAGTTGTAAATAAAGTGCACAGTGAAGAGTTAAAACAACCACCAATAGTTGTAAATAAAGTGCACAGTGAAGAGTTAAAACAACCACCATTAGTTGTAAATATGCACAGTGAAGAGTTAAAACAACCACCAATAGTTGTAAATAAAGTGCACAGTGAAGAGTTAAAACAACCACCAATAGTTGTAAATAAAGTGCACAGTGAAGAGTTAAAACAACCACCAATAGTTGTAAATATGCACAGTGAAGGGTTAAAACAACCACCAATAGTTGTAAATATGCACAGTGAAGAGTTAAAACAACCACCAATAGTTGTAAATAAAGTGCACAGTGAAGAGTTAAAACAACCACCAATAGTTGTAAATAAAGTTCACAGTGAAGAGTTAAAACAACCACCAATAGTTGTAAATATGCACAGTGAAGGGTTAAAACAACCACCAATAGTTGTAAATATGCACAGTGAAGAGTTAAAACAACCACCAATAGTTGTAAATGAAGTGCACAGTGAAGAGTTAAAACTACCACCAATAGTTGTAAATAAAGTGCACAGTGAAGAGTTAAAACAACCACCAATAGTTGTAAATAAAGTGCACAGTGAAGAGTTAAAACAACCACCAATAGTTGTAAATAAAGTGCACAGTGAAGAGTTAAAACAACCACCATTAGTTGTAAATATGCACAGTGAAGAGTTAAAACAACCACCAATAGTTGTAAATAAAGTGCACAGTGAAGAGTTAAAACAACCACCAATAGTTGTAAATATGCACAGTGAAGGGTTAAAACAACCACCAATAGTTGTAAATATGCACAGTGAAGAGTTAAAACAACCACCAATAGTTGTAAATAAAGTGCACAGTGAAGAGTTAAAACAACCACCAATAGTTGTAAATAAAGTGCACAGTGAAGAGTTAAAACAACCACCAATAGTTGTAAATATGCTCAGTGAAGAGTTAAAACAACCACCAATAGTTGTAAATAAAGTGTGCACTGAAGAGTTAAAAACAACCATCAATAATTGTAAATAAAGTGCACAGTGAAGAGTTAAAACAACCACCAATAGTTGTAAATAAAGTGAACTGTGAAGAGTTACAACAACTACCAATAGTTGTAAATAAAGTGCACAGTGAAGGGTTAAAACAACCACAAAAAGTTGTAAATGAAGTGCACAATGAAAGGTTAAAACAACCACCAATAGTTGTAAGTAAAGTTCACAGTGAAGAGTTAAAACAACCACCAATAGTTGTAAATATAGTTCACTGTGAAGAGTTAAAACAACCAACAATAGTTGTAAATAAAGTTCACAGTGAAGAGTTGAAACAACCACCAATAGTTGTAAATAAAGTGCACAGTGAAGAGTTAAAACAACCACAAATAGTTGTAAATATGCACAGTGAAGGGTTAAAACAACCACCAACAGTTGTAAATATGCACAGTGAAGAGTTAAAACAACCACCAATAGTTGTAAATATGCACAGTGAAGGGTTAAAACAACCACCAACAGTTGTAAATATGCACAGTGAAGAGTTAAAACAACCACCAATAGTTGTAAATATGCACAGTGAAGAGTTAAAACAACCACCAACAGTTGTAAATAAAGTGCACAGTGAAGAGTTAAAACAACCACCAATAGTTGTAAATATGCACAGTGAAGAGTTAAAACAACCACCAATAGTTGTAAATATGCACAGTGAAGGGTTAAAACAACCACCAACAGTTGTAAATATGCACAGTGAAGAGTTAAAACAACCACCAACAGTTGGTACTATTTTTCAGAAGAAGAATTTCATAAATCATTTATAATCATATTTTACTCAATGAATATCTCAGTAATATTTAAATTACTTACAATTATTTAACCTGAAAAAATTATAATAATGTAAACTTTTTTGAAGAAAATATTTTACCTGCATGTATTTCAATATTTTACTTATCATTCTTTCACAGCAGATAGTATTTACGAAGCTTAGGTTTTTTTTTTATCTCGAATCAAGAATATTTAACCTTAAAGATGATTATTACAGGAGAAAAACCTAATAACACTCGGCAGTATATTGCAGCATTTTGCGGTGAGTATTGCTATTTCTCTATTTAACTATAAAATTGAAATTAGTTTATAGATTAATTAATATAGATGGATTACCTCCCATTTGAAAAGATTAGAATGATATGGATGTACTTTAGATAGAACTCTCATAAAATTATGAACACGTTCAGACAGGATACTAATGTAGGTCGGGACACATATTTAGGATACTGTAATGGGTTCATAGAAACCAAAATGAATTACGAGAAATTGAAAAGAGTAAATTAATTATATTTCTTTTCACAGCATCTTTGGGCGCCATGTCAGTCGGTACCGTACTGGGCTACGCTTCTCCGGCAATGTATCAACTAAGAGAAAAAGAAGTACTGAACTCAACGTTCTTCAATTCCAGTGACGTCACTACATCAACAACAAATCACGAACTAACACTCTCCACCAATGAACTCTCGTGGTTTTCGGCCGCTTTTAGTATCGGTGCTCTGATTGGTGGACTGATATGCAGCCCCTTGATGAAAACTTTCGGACGAAGAGGAACAATTTTGGTTTCAGTTATCCCATCTTCCATTGGATGGCTTATGTTAGGTATTTATAATTCATAAAGGGACATATTTATGAAATTTGCTAATTTTCAATTTTATCAGCAATTTCATCTTTCAGGTTTCGGAGTAAATTTCACGATGCTTTTGATCGGTCGAATCTTCACTGGAGTCACTGCGGGTATAGCTTGCGCTGTTACTCCTGTTTATCTCGGTGAAATTGCCTCACCAAATGTCAGAGGAATTCTAGGTAATCTATAGTTTACGTATTCATTCTATAGCTTCAAAAATGAAGAAAACCATTCCAATTATCTAAATAATTAAATATTAGAATATTATGTTATCGCTATAAATGAATAATGTTTTCTGAAGAAAGTAAAATCAATTATTTTATTCCAACAAGGTGCAAGTTTCCAACTGAATCTAAGTCTCGGAATAGCTTATGCGTTCATATTCGGATCGTTTCTGCGGTGGTACCACTTGGCTTTCGTCTGTTGGATACCTTCACTAGCCTCATGTCTTCTTATGGTCTTCCAACCAGAGTCCCCCATCTTTTACGTTCAGAAAGGGAAATTCAATGCAGCAAAGAGAGCGTTCCAAATATTGAGAGGTAGTTACAAGAACGAGAATATTGTAATTTTCAATATTCAGACTGTAGGATTTTGATATAATTCTTTTTTTAATTTTAGCTAACTTTTTAATTTTTGACCTGATTGACCCATTAACTTTTACCCCCACAAAGGAAACAATGTTGACATTTCGGAAGAATATGAAGCATGTGTGAATTCTAATGATGAGGCTGGAAAACAGAAGGCAGAGTTGAAAGATATATTGGAACCTAGGTACTACAAACCCGTGCTAATTGTTCTGGTGTTGGTGGCGTTACAGCAGCTTGTCGGCATAAACGCGCTAACGTTTAATTTGGCTACTATATTCGAGGTATGAATTATAAAAAATATTCAGTTATCATAATGCTGTCTTAGTACTTTGTAAGCTTTCACCACATTGTTTCTTGAGAAAATATTAATTAAGAGTTGGCCTAACCAAACTTTATACAACTTGAAGTTACAACCTCTCCTCATTCTTCTAACTCTCTTAGCAACTAATCAAGATCCTAGTATTTTTTATCAAATCCGACATGCTAAAAAAAAGAGCATTTGCTCGTCAAACATTTTGACATAAATTTTTACTTTAATAATAAGTTTCTGAAAAAGAGTTTTTATTGAAATAAATAATAACCATACTTGAAATTATTTAAGTAGTATTTTACATTATTCAATTCTTGAAATGATTCATTCAAGGTTAGTGGGATACATGTACCTATACTAAATGATGTTCTTTTTTATAGAAAACTGGTAGCGGATTATCTGAAAACATGAGCAGCATAATCTGCGCACTTGTGATGAGTGTGTCTGTGATTCCAGCAGGAATGCTTGTTGAATCAGCAGGAAGGAAGAAACTTCTTTTAAGTTCTGCAGCACTGATGGGTCTGGCACAAGGTAATTTTTGGTTCCAGGAATACTCCCATTGGGAAAAATTCCAGTATGGAAAAGTCCTTCACTGGCAGTTTGCCGCCTGGGAGTTTGAGTTTTATAACTGGGAGTTTTCTTACTGGAAGTTTTCTAACTGGGAGTTTTCCGGACACCGAGATTTTTATATAACTATGGAGTCTATAGTAGCTCAAACCTAGACTTCAAGTGTTAACATAAAAAGAGAATTCTTGTTCACTTTTCAGTGTCTATCGGTTCCTGAAACGTGATTATTATTTATGAGTTTAATTCAAAGAAATTACATTTTATTCAAAAAAATTACCTTTCATTCAAAAATTTTATATTTTATTCGAAAAATTTACATTTTATTCAAAAATTCACATTTCATTCAAAAAATATACATTTTATTCAAAAAATCTACATTTTATTCAAAAAATCTACATTTTATTTAAAAAAAATTCATTTTATTCAAAAAATTTACATATTACTTAAAATAATTACATTTTAATAAAAAAAAATAAAAAATAATCCGATTTTTATAAATTCATTAAAAAAAATTGAAAATGTTAAACGAGTTATACAATATATTCAATGATTGTTCATGAAATTCAGTTTATGGCGCTATCATCAAGAACTCTTCGTCGCTAAATACTCAAATTGTAATTCCGATAATTTCCCCTCTTTTCCAGGTTTACTTGGTCTTTACTTCTACTTGCTGGAGACTGCAGAAGATTTCACAGTGGTCAAATTGGCCTGGCTTCCAATAGTTTCAGTGATCATCTTCATGTTTGGATTTTCTCTGGGATTTGGATCTGTACCATGGATTCTTTTAGGTGAGAAATAAACTAGTAATAGGTTATGACTAGGGTGGTGACAATATACTTTAAAAATCTTAGTTCATGAGAATATCATAGACAAAACAAAAAGAAATTGTATCGGTATCGAATATTACATAGTATCGAATATAAAAGAAAGAAACTTATTTTAAGAATTTTAGACGAATCATTTTTAGAGTAACCAACAGGTAATTATAATATGGATAAGAAATAAATTAAAAATATGTGAGATCTGACAGATTATATTCAATTCACTATACAGCGACAAAATATGTACTCCCTGATCTCTCCATTTCAAATGATGTTTATCTGTTGACTAACCATTGTGTGTTTTTTCAGGGGAGATGTTCCCAATATCAATCAGGGAGTCAGCCAGTGCAGTGGCAATAGCATTCAACTGGGGGGCATCCTTTGGGGTAATCTACTCATTCGAAAGTCTAATGGTGAGTTACTAATTGAAGAGGTAGTTGCTTTTTGACTGACAAGTATCTGACAAAACAGACACAGACATTTTTCCGCTAGTTTGTCGATTCCTTGTTTGGTCATCATCTCAAAAATATTGGGAGGTGGTGGGTCAGAAAAGGTCTAAGCTGGAACTGATTCCAGCTGACAAGACAGTAATGCTAGCCAGGCTCCACGCCGAGCAGTGCCATATGTCACTTGGTTGGTGTTAGCTTTCACGATAGCACTGTTTATGAGACCAAAACAACGTTAATGGAAAGTAAGTCACAGAGCTCCTGTTCGGAATGATTTAAAAAATGAGGAAATACTAAAGAAGACAGTTGATTGATTTCAGTCCATCAGACCAGATCCTACAAGAGAGAGGTACGACAGTTAATGCCGTGACATTACCTGGTCTTGGGTGAGAACTGACAATCAAAACACAGCCAGGATGAAAATTTTTCAAATTTTTGTGTGAGACCAGAACAAGATTTTGTAAGAAATATCTACCGTCTGTCTACCCAATAACTACTACACGGCATCGTGGTGTCAGAGATTGTGAGGCAGATTAGACACAGTGCTACACTTTACCAAATGAGATTATCAAGGATGAAATAGGATGGCCGTCGATTAGGGTCGTTGATCTCACAATCACGGATACGCCCCTTGCCTACAGTCGGCTAAGAAAGCACCGGTTTATAGTTTCTTTGGTTGGCCGATCATCGTAGAAGATGTAATGGAAGACTCGTAGATCATCGAAGATGTTACAATCTTGTAGGTGTTAGATCATTCTCAAAATGACTATTTCGTCAAATCAAAGCAAAAATGAAATATTTTCTTTGATATTTCAATTAGAACGCTAGGTACGTATTGAGTTAATTAAAAAATGAGTATTATAAATAAAGTTCTTAATAAATTTTTTTTGAATAATAATACTTCGTATAATCAACTAATATAGCTAGAATCATTAAATAAATGCTTATTTATTTATTTATTTTTCGAAAGTCAGTATTTGAGTTTCATTGGAAAGAAGGCGGGTTTGAAGGAACATTTTTTTTTTCAAATATCTTTCTTGACATGTGCTCACTTATGTTTTCACTTTTGTTCTGTGTTTTAAAGTCTCTCTGAAAGATGCTTCATTTGTTTCTATTCTTTTCGCAGGTGGCACTAAGCACGTATGGTTTCTTCTGGTACTTCGCAGCTTGGTGTTTACTGGCCTTTCTTTTCACTCTTTTCTTCGTACAAGAAACGAAAGGAAAATCTTTGGAGGAGATTTCTAACCTCTTTGGAAGAAAGTCATAATTTTCTAGTAGTTACTTTGTGATTTTCAATTGTTTAATTAATTAATTGACATACTTTTCTCATGAAAACTTTGGGAATCAGTGAAATAGTTTTTTTAATAAATCTGAGTGAGATGGGAAGTCAGACCATCAAACAATAATATAGTACAAAATTAAAGCATTTAATATTATCATCATAAATCCAGCCAGAATCCAGTACAATAGATTAACGCTCATAGCTAAGTTAAATAATTAGTGGTTTAAAGCTTATATGCAAGCAACAATACAAACATCTAACATCTGGCAACAGGTTAAGACGTACGTCATTCAATTCATCATTTCACTTGTCAGATATTTCTATTATTTCCTGCATATTATTCGTTCGGTACTCAAAACAACCAAAACTGAACACTGTTTATTTTTTTAGTTTAAATAGAGTTAGTACGCAATTGTATAATCAATCATCTCTTCTCTAACTATAAACCTAATCTATCAGCCGATATGTGGCGCCACTGACACTGTTGACAGACTGTGATTGGTATATTGGATGACGTGTGACTTAGCTATGCTGTGATTGGTCCACAGTTGATGACGTGAGACTTATCTGTGCCGTGATTGGTCCACAGTTGATGACGTATGACTTAGCTATGCTGTGATTGGTACACAGTTGATGACGTGAGACTTAGCTATGTCGTGATTGGTCCACAGTTGATGACGTATGAATAAGCTATGCCGTTATTGGTCTACAGTTGGTGACGTATGATTTAGCTATGCTGGGATCAGTCCACAGTTGAGCCGTATGACTTAGCTATGCTGTGATTGGTCCACAGTTGATGACGTATGAATAAGCTATGCTGTGATTGGTCCACAGTTGATGACGTATGAATAAGCTATGCTGTGATTGGTCTAAAGTTGGTGACGTATGAATAAGCTATGCTGTAATTGGTCTACAGTTGATTCGTGTGACTTAGCTATGCTGTGATTGGTCCACAGATGACGTATGACTACTCTGTTTTGTTTTTTAGATAATGGGATGTTATGCTAACCAGAACTCTGTATTGTTAAAATAAAATTCTTTAAATCTTAATTAATTACTAACGACATTTCCATTATTGTTAAATTCTTTTTCGTTTTATTTATTATATGTTTTACCAAACGTTCGTTCACTCTAAGTAAAAAGACACATTTATTTTCTTCAGGATTCATGTGTTTTATTTATTTAAAATAAATTTAAGCTAGATTTTAGGTACACAGTTTGTTGATATTTCAGTAAAAAATATGACAAAATTTAAATGATATTTTTCAAATAAATCTCACCCCTTTTACTTGTGTGATTATCATTTTTGTTATTGATATGGTTTTAGATTTTTTATGCGAGCATCACATTATTATATTTTATAATGGTATACACTATCATAGTAAATATTACTATGTACACTATACAGTACATGTATTCAATTGAGATTTTTTCTGTTTTCTGTTTTTTTTTTCTCCACTGAATTCTGATTCAAAACAAGTACCAATTTTTATACATTTGATATTTAACTCATTCGGTAGACTCAAAATAGTATGAACTTTAAACAGTTAAATTTTCAACAATACAATTGGAAAATAAGTAATATTTTTGTGATTTCCCTACGTTTTAACAAATAAATCATAAACTCTGATTTATTATCATTTACAATAGAAAGATAGCTTGATAAAAACATATTTTGGTGTCTCTGCCGAAAAATCAAACCGGTACAACAATGTTTACAGTTGTTCGAATTTAGGCATCGCTATATAGGGGGTAACTGGTCGTTTCGTATCCGGACGTTTCGTTAACGGACGATTCGTTACTAGGACGTTTCGTTACTATGACGTTTCGTTACTAGGACGTTTCGTTATTAGGACGTTTTGTTACTAGGACGTTTCGTTATTAGGACGTTTTGTTACTAGGACGTTTCGTTACTAGGACGTTTCATAACTAGGACGTTTGTAGCATATAACTCATTTCAAATTTTAAAAAATAGTTCGTCTGGAAAGGAAAAATCTGGTAACGAATCGTCCTAGTAACGAAACGTCCAGTAACGAAACGTCCTAGCACCATATGGAGACTGTATAGTCAGTGTAGTGCTCCACACTTATGGAGCTATGGTGCTCAATGGAGAACAGAATGAGGTATATTTTATGCACGACATCGAAGAGCTCATAATAATTAATTAATGAGCCAACATTTATAGATGTAGATCAAAATGTTTCATCAAAGAGAATTGCATAGGATATTATATTACTTCTCCAATATCATAATAACAACATGATTACTCTAAAAAATATTCTTAAACACTGTTAATAGTTTGTGGTTGATGTTTGCTCATAGAGTCGCTTTCTTTCCTAACTGCTTCTTCGATGCTCTCTGTGTTTCATAAAACATATTAAAAAAACAGGACTTGGGGAAAATCAAAAAGATAACGAATTAATCAGCAGTTTGACATATCAATCTCTTTAATAACTAACTTGCTAGTAATTTTTGTAAAATGAATTTCTCAAAATATCTCAAAAAAAAAAATGAATTTTTCAGAAATAAGAAGAAAACAATATTTTTAAACAGATTTTGAATGTCTAGTACTCTAGGGGCAAATAAATATACAAAAATTACCTGGAAATTGGCATGCTACATATGATCTTCCAGGATGCATCAACTTATTATAGCTATTACATATGAAGATTCTGAAGTTTATTTGAAACCCTATTTTTGGCGCACCCTAAATTGTACACTAAACAAAATTTTTCTCATTTTACAAATACTAAAAACCCTTTATAGGAAAAGTGAGAGTAAAATAAGACATTTTCCAATGGGTTTTTAATGGAATCTGCAAAATTAATTATGTAATAAAATGGTTTTTCTAAGAAATGGATACATTACAAATTAGGGATCATAATAAGTTTATTACTGATCCCTGATAATTCTTCTACGTCTGTTCAGTGCAGTCAAGATGGTTATTGTTGTTGACTGATACGGATTTACAAATGCATAGTCAGCTTGGATATGGTAGTTGAGATTTACCTAATATAATTTGACGGTTTTTCTGATACCTTTAACAAGCACATATAAAAATCATGTTTAATTAAATGTTAAACATAATTGCCTGAAGGAATAGTAGAACTTCTTTTAAAATATTTTGCCAAACTCAAAACATTAAAATAAAAAAATTTCTTGTATATTCGTATCAGTAAATATTGATATGCATTTCAATTGTCCTTATTAAAATATTACATTTACCGATAGGAGAGGCGAATAATGAATGAAACAATATTAAATTAGTATCACAATATATCTTAGAAAAGAACACAAATTATCATGCATAACTACGTCAATCATCAATTTTTTAATATTTAGAAAAATCAATATTCCGAAACGCCAAAATAAATTTAATTTGATGCTAGATGTTGTTGTTACACCAAAATTATTTATGCTGTTTTATACACTAATATTAGGCAATGAATCAAATATTTTTCTATTAATTATTCAATTTTTGTATTTACTAATGTAATATTTTAATAAGTATAAACAACTATGTACAACGTGAAATGTATATTAATATTTACTGATACGAATATACAAAAGAGAATTTTATAAAAATAATTAGGGTTTATCGATATTTTAAATGAATTGCTACTACTCCTTCAGGTAATTATTGTTGCAGGTACCAGTACAATGAAACATAATTACCTTTGAAGAATGCAGAAAGGTTATATTTTACCTGGCATTTATTTATCATCTTGTTATTCGCATAACTAAAAAAGTGTTCACCAAATAGTCTGAAATTTGGTCAAACGATTGGTCAATGTCTAGTGACTTTCTGATAGAATTTTGAGAGCGACCCGGTCAAAGGTCAAGGTCATGGTCATTCTTAACTCAAAAAGAGAGTTTAACCATATTGCATAAATCTAGATAGGACGAATGGTTCCTTAGACAGGAACCATTTTGTTAGATTTTGGGAGCGATCTGATCAAAGGTCAAAGATCAAGATCAAAGCCATTTATAACTCAATAAGTAAAAAAGTATTCAACCAAATTGTCTGAAACTTGATGGGACGATTTGTCAATGTCCAGGAACCATCTGGTACAATTTTGGAAGCGATTCGGTCAAAGGTCAAGGTCGCTCTACCGAATGCACGTAATCTAGTTCTTATATGTGCTCGTTGACGGTATCAGAAAAACATGAAATTATATTAGTTAAATTTGTATTACAATTATTTTAACACTGTTATTTTCATTATTCACATTATCTATTTGCAAATGTAATAAGAATAAATATTTACAAAAATGGATATGTATATCAATATTTACTGATACGAATAAACAAGAAAGATTTTCATTAGAATATTTTGAGTTTAACAAAATATTTTTAATGAAGTCCTATTATTCCTTCAGGTAAATTTTGCAGCCAAGAATATTTAATTAAAACAATTTTTTCATATGTGCTTGTTGAAGGTATCATAAATATGACAATTTAAATTAGGTTAATTTCTATTATTATATCCACACTGACTGTGCATTTGTAAATTCGTATCAGTCAACAACAATAACGATCTAGACTGCACTGAACAGTAGTAGAAGATTTATCAGCTAATCTATATTGAACTAATTTTGATTGTCGATAAATATTTTAGCTCTATAAAACTGATTAAAAAAAACCTGAATTATTCCCACCTAGAAATTTCCTATACCTCTCTCATAGGTGGGCAGCGCTACTTTGAAAAGCAGTGGCGCTGCCACTACATGCATAGTAATGTAGCGGTGCTGCCGCTACCGCTAAACTTTCAGAAAAGTAGCGGCGCTGCTGGTTCAGCTACAGCAGAATGTAGCGGAAGCGCTACTTTCCAAAAAATTATCATATATGCTGCAAAATTGAAGTTATCATTTTTACGGCCACGTAGGTACAGTGTAGAAATTAGTTGTTGATCCCCTGATATAAGATTACATGCAAGGATAGGGGAAAATACAAAATAGCTAAGAGGCATAACTGTCCTATGAGAACTCAAGAGGAAACCATTGGAAACTAGTGATGCAGTTTTTAAGAGAGTCTGTGTGGAAAAACCACTCACTGTAGAATACTGAAACTAATTGGCTCTTATGTTTCACCTGTTACCAGGCCTCTTTTGAAGGATACACACAATTGGTTACTATGAGTGGAGAAGAATCATAAGACCAAACAGTACTTTACAAAGACAAAAAGGTGGGATAATTTTGGCTGGGACCATTGGAAATGAACTGGTTGGATCTTCCAGGATTCCAAAAGGAGTAAAAACAATTCTGCTAATTATATAACTTTTTGAATTGTGGATTTTTCATTGGCTGAAAAGGAAACATGTTGCGTTAAAATAAATAAGTTATCTTCATACATAACAACGCTCCTTCTCACTCTACTAAGGCAACTGTGAATTTCCTTAGGAGTAATAAGTTCATCAATGACAAGTTGATGGTATGGCCCAGTCTCTCTCTAGATTCAAACCCAATTGAAGAACCTCAGTCCATCCTGAAGCAGAATGTGTTCGTGCGAAAATGTCAGTTCTCGTCGAAAGATGAGCTCTGGAAGGATACTGAAGAGTGTTAAGTGATCAAATTTTCTATAGTCTGCCATGAATTGCCATAAGTTTTTAAAATACAAAAGCTCATTTTACGGCAGACTGAAGAAAATTTGTTCATTATAGAAACTACTTCCTTACTCAATACACTACATTCATTATACAGGATTTCATTATAGAGGAGTTCTACTGTACCTCAGTACCGGTAATTTAATTTTGATGTCAACAAATCAGAGACAAAATCATTCAAAATGTAAGACATTTTTTGTCCCATTATATTAAGTAGCAGATATTTAGTTAACTATTAAATGGATAGTGTGTGATGATTGAATATTTTGTATATTGAATATATAGTTAAAGAAACAGAATTAAGCTTTCTTAAATATATAAATGTTTTACTGTAAAATATGTTTCCTTAATGCCTAAATTATTTTTGTGAATAGAATGAATCGCATTTATAATTTTGTTAGATGCTTTTCATAGTTTGTTAATAACTTTATAAAATCTTTTAAATTATTTATAATGAATATGAATGAATGAAAAATTGGTATAATCTGTATCCTGAAACTTACTATGGATTTTATGAAATAAATTCTATATAAATAAAGGATTAATTTAATTTGGCTAATAATTATTTAAGTTTTTTTTTTTAATGATATTAGGACTTTAATTCAACAATTCTACTAATTATTTATATTTTTATTCTCAAATGTGACATTTCTTAGGGCCCTCGCACACGAGAGTTCTTTGCCGACCAGCGATTGACGCGCGACCCTAAAAAAGCATTAACTCTCGGGTATGTGGGCACACTATTAACAATAGAAGGATTGTTAATACGCTGAACTTGTATTTTTTACTTAATCTTTCAATTTCTATAATTTGATAATCATTTAATCAGACATAATCTTTTTAATCTTGTACACTGTTCATTAGAAGGAAATGCTATTTAAATTTATGGTCATGTTATTCTCGCTAGGAGCTCGAATATAATTATAAACGAATAGCTTTGATGTAAGCCGCTAATAGCTAATATAACTTGTAACTTCAGAACATAACTGTATAACTTGTAACCCAGAGCTATAACTTGTAACTCAGAATATAACTTTATAATTTGTACTAAGTTATATAACTTCATGAACTTTGTAAATCAGTTATACAACTTAGAATATTGAGTTCTTTTTCTATAGATAGAATTGAAATTAATACTTAATTAATTTAAAAAGAATTAAGTAAGTACTTCAATTATTCTAATTGAAATACTTAATTAATAGTTAGGAACTTGTAACATTTCTGATCATGTATAGGTTAAACAGGACTCTGAAATAGTATGCTTAAATTTGGATGTTTATTAGTAAATCAGGTTTCACTAAAATGAACTATTAGTAAATCTGATCGATCTATATGTTAATCGTATAGAAAGCCATTACCACTAGCGTGTTAAATTTGAATAATGCATTGTGTGTTATTTCTATCTGCAGTGAGTAGAAAAACATCTTTGAAAAGTACTATCAGTACCTTAACAGAAGTTTATTCACTCACTGGAAGGTTGGACTCTCCAGTTCATCCTTTAAATACCATTGGCACTTAACTAAAGTGTTCATAGTTCGCGATGGTCTCTTGAAGACTGGTTGGTCGGACCAAGTCTGGTCGGACTTGTCCATCCACGGGTTTCGTGAGTTGGCAACTCAAACCCTTGTTTATTTTAAACCCTTAAGTTTACTCAACCGCTAGTTTATTTAAAACTTGTGTTGTGTTATTTGAAGACTTGTGCGTAAGTCTTAGAACTCTGTACTATTCGAACTTTAATATAAGTACACCCATTTAAAACTTCCTTGTGTTTAATTTACTTCCTAAAAACTTTTACCGGTTAGTCATTTGTCAGTTTAATAGAATTCAATCAATTACCTCCAAGTCTCTTCAAGTTAAGATAATACAAATAATTGTTAAAGAACCCGGAGACTTATTTTGCCCTATGGGATAAGTTTATTAACAAGCCTCATCTACTTAGAAAATAGGTGATAATTTACTATCAATCCCATAGGAAAAGGGCAATTTAATACACACGAGCGTCTCTTGAACGCACCGTAAAGTGACGGACAATTCTAGACGCAGTGTAATGCGTTCCCTTGACTCATGGTGACTGCCGCATTACCAGTCAAATCTATATAATCTACGTGTGGATGCGCACACGGACGATTTGTTGTCGCATCTTTCAATGGTAATTGTAATTAAATAGTAGAGATTGAAATATTTTTATTGAACATAAAAAAAAGAAACTTTTGTCCCTACATTTTAACAGTCTTTGAGTTATTACAAAGAAATAATAAAACGAGAAAACAGAGTTAATTCAGGTATTTCTTTATCAATCAAGCCCTTATGAATTTATACAAGCTTTTTGAATGAATATGCACCGATACGTATTGGTAACCGATATACGTACCAATAACAATTACATTAAAATTTCCATCCGTTTTTGTACAGTTTGACTGATTGGATAGCTTATAGTGTGACTAGTTAGGTATAGTGTGACTAGTTAGATAGCCAACAGTGTGACTAGTTAGGTATAGTGTGACTGGTACATGCTGCATGTCACTCCATATGCATCTGAGTTAATTTTCTGTTGCGTCAAGAAGACGCTCGTGTGCCCTTGCCCTGCGTCTGCGTTCATTTCATGTTGCAGCGAAGAAACGCTCGGGTGCGGGGGACCCGAGGGAGATTGGACGAGGAGAGGGGATTGTCAGGCCATAACCCCGATCCGTTTTTTTCTTGATGGTGCACGAGTCACTCGAGTGGTGAGAGGGGTAACTCTTCTGGTTCATTTCACTGACCCAAAGAGAAAATTAAGTACAGAGGACATCGAGGAAGCCATCAGAAAATAAAGTGACAAAATGATCAGACATCAATTACAAATTATAGATTCAAAATTTACAGCCAAATTAAGGAGCAGAAACGATCAATTTTAAATTATTTAGAAAAATCAATATTCCGAAAGGCCCATATGAATTTAATTTGCCACTAGATGTTGTTGATAGACGTAAATTATTTATTTTGTTTTCTAAACTGATATTTGGAAATGAATCAAATATTTTTCTATTCATTATTCACTTTTTATATTTACAAATGTATTATTTTAATTAGTATGAAAATCTAGAGCTTAAAAGGTATATCTAAATTTACTGATACGAATTTATACAAGTGAGAATTTTATTAAAAAATTTAGGGTTCATCAATATTTTTATGAATTCCTACAATTCCTTCACAGGTACGAGTACAATTAAACGTAATTTTTAAATGTGCTTGTTAAAGGTATCAGAAGAATTTGAAATTGTATTATTTAAATTTCTATTATTATATCCACACTGACTCTACATTTGTAAATTCGTATCAGTCAACAACAATAACAATCCTGACTGCACTGAACAGTCGTATAAGGTTATCAGGTAATCTATATTAAACAGATTTTGATCCCTGATAAAATTATAACAATATATAACTAATTAAAATGAAACCAGAATTCCTACCTATAGATGTTTTATTTTCGTAAGGGGGGGGGGATGGGCTATTGATTCTTCTCTGTACATCGAAGCTTCACAGAATGACTATAAAACATTGTAAAGTTTAATTAACTTGATAAAGTTGGTTGTGAACATTCATTATGTAACTAATGAAGTTATATGAATATTTATATAATAGGGTCCAATTGACTGAATATTACCGAAATGAATTTTTAATATTTTTACTTGTGATCTATTCATAAAGTGTTCATATATACATTTTAAAGTTCACATCTGTAAGTAAATTTTAACGTAATTCATTTTAGTTGTATTAATTTAGCTACTTAATTAATTCTTCTTATATAATAAATATATGATATTAATATAATTCATAAATTAGATTATATATAGAAGCATTTTGTCCATTTTTGTAACTCAATACATTAAACACGCACTGAGAAAAAAATACGAGTTAATTGAATCAAAATTTGAGTTTTCAGTTTTTCCCAAAACCGGCTCAAAAATGATAGTCAATTTGACTCATCATAACCAACAAAACAAAAGTTGCAGATCATTTTCAATTCTAGTATTTTACATTATTTGATACTTTATGTATCCTTGTCCTTTGTTTTTTATATGTACTTATCTATCATTTCCATTGTCTTTCCATAAGTTTTTAACCAAGAATGTACTTCCTCAATATTTAATATGACTTTTGTTTTTTCCCCTTCGTAGGCTTCATTTACCATCACCTCTTCATTTTCCTCATCCATCTGTGAGTGCAGCAACCGATGCTTGTGTCCCTTTGAGCTTCTTATAGGTATCGGAATGACATAAATTGAATACATACGATTATGTACTAAATAACTACTAATAACTACTAATATATCCACTTTAATTTTTAGTTTGTAAATTCTAATCAGTCAACGACAATAACCATCTTGACTGCACTGAACACTCTAGCAGAGTTGTGAGTGTAACTATTTTCTATCACAACCATAACGGTGCACAAAGCTATAATTTATAAAAATAGTTCATAAAGTCGTACATAGAAATAACCTCAAGACAAGAGGGGGGGGGGGGGGGGGGGGGAGACCAGTCAGTTTGTTATTTTTCTTGGTGGTGCCCGTTTGGTGAGAGGGGTAACTCTTCTGGTTACTGACCCAAAGAGAAAATAAAGTACAGAGGACATCGGTGAAGCAATAAGCAATCAGAAAATAAAGTGGTACTGTCAATGATTAAAGTGGTATATCAATGATTATATATTCGACTCTCCAACTATTAGATAATTTATTTTTGTTGAACCAATATTCAAATCAAGTCCTACTATTCTTTCAGTTAATAGTTACTGTCGCGAATATTTAGTTTAATTGATTTATATTTGTGCTTGTTCAAGGTATCAGGAAAACATCAATTTGAATTAGGATAATTTCTATTACTCTATCCAAACGACTTTGCATTTGTAAATTCGTATCAGTCAATATCAATAACGATCTTCACTGCACTGAACAGTCATGAAAGTTCCTCTGCTAATCAATATTGAACTAATGTTGACATCAGGGATATCTTCATCTACTATAAAACTAATTAAAATGAAACCTAAATTCCTACCTAGAAATTTCTTAAACCTCACCCTACACTTTTTTTGGAAGGAGTGGGGATCATATAGAGTCCTTTCTAGACATCGAAGTTTTAAAGACAGACTTTATAACACCTAATTCAGTTGATATAGAAACATTAAATGTAAAAGCCACAAGTGAAGTTATTTGAATATATAGATTTATTGTTCTAGGTATATTCCACTCGGTATATTCCACCCCTGTAAATTCCACCCCGGTATATTCCACCACGGTAAATTCCAACCCGGTATATATTCCACCCCGGTAAATTCCACCCCTGTAAATTCCACCCCAGTATATTCTACCACGGTAAATTCCACCCCGGTATATTCCACCCCGGTATATTCCACCCAGGTAAATTCCACCCCGATAAATTCCACTTCGGTATATTCCACCCCGGTAAATTCCACACTTGTGACAATGCTCATTAAGGTGACAATAAAAAGTCAAAGATTTTATTTTCAGATTGCCATTTGTTAAATACATCTTACCCATGAAGTAGGTTATTTTAAAGGTTACATGTTGATCGATTTAATATTAATTCATTTTTAACATGAAACTACAGTAGGTGTATTCTCTTACAACAATGGTTGATAGTGATATGGAGGGGTCGACTGGCAGAGACAACCCACCCAATGTTTTTGCTTTTTGCTTATAAGTTGCTCTTTTGGATTTTAGGACAAAATTCCCAGAGTCAAAATCCCTCAATGTAAAAAAAGGATCTTCCCAGTGTTAAAACCGTGTGCAATAATGCCCTCCATCCCCATCAAAATCCACGTGATCAAAAATAAACCTTCTATCAAATACCATATCACACCACTTTTACTCGAAGTCATAATTAAAAATATATTAAAAATAACAAGAAGTACTATATGACATCATCTTACAGGTAATATCGTCATTGCGTTGGCGATAGTAAAGAAGAAGAAATCCTACTCTGAGATTAATAAAAACAAAACTTTTTTCTTTCTTTTTTCGAAATTGTAAAAAGACAATTTAATTCATATTGGCGATTTTAAAGGGGCTTTTTAAGGGGACCGTACCTGGTTTTTGAAGACTATTTTTGTTAATGAAGCTAATGTTCTGAAACTTGGTCTTCTAGTATAAAATTGAATTCTCTCTTGTTTTCGATCACGGCATTTTTTCGATTAGACCCATAGAAAACGAGTTAATTGAATTTCAAACCATTTCCAAAAAAGCCTAATGCCTCTACAATTTTGAAGGTAAGGAATTAGGGTTTTTTGTATTCGATTCTCCAAGAAATTCTAAATCAATGCTGATTTTCGATTTTTTTCATGAATTTTTTTTAATATTTCGAGAACTAATTCGAAAATCAGCGATCATTTTCCTCAGCGTTGTAGAGAATATCTTGGATAATCGATTGCAACAAAAACAATGCCGTAGCACTTCTCCCGAAAAAACTGAACAGTACTATTCTTTGGGAGTATCTGTAATCGTTTTCACTATTATTCATTAAACCTTTTTTTTTAACTTTTCTATCCGCAATTCTGTAAAATCTTTTTTTTTCTTTTTTTGCCTTAAAACTTACTTAAACAGCAGATCCTCCACTATTTCATTATTATCTAACACCTCGCAGAGCAGACAAACCTTACAAATTACTAGTGAAAATGTGTTATATAGGCTAATATTTTAGGTACCATCATCATCATCATCTTCATGATCACCATCTCCACCATGTTGTACCTCTTAAAAAAGGAAAATTAAATGATGTGTCACCTTTATATGAACAAAAGCCTTTCACTACCTAAAAATTCTATAACGCCAACCAAAGTCGGGCGGCTAGATTACAGTACCTAAAATAGCACTACTGTCCAAATGTCTATGCAAAGAACTTCAACGAAACCTCAAACGTCTGGCACTATGGAAGAGATTTCTGCTAATGACGAAGAGACAACTAATGAAAACGAGCAACCGGCAGTTAACTTCCCTACCGGTAGATTAATAGCACTAACACGAAAGAGCAACGAAATCAGACCTCTATTAACCGAAAATAAGTTACATAACGCAGAACAGATAACCAAACTACTTCACGAGCTAGAATCTAAGATTTCTTCATTCATTGATCATTGCGAAGAAGAACTTAATAAACCTCTGCTACCTCGAACTGACATCGATAAACTTTCAGCGTGGTATAATACGCACTTGAAGACTGCCAATGACTTAAAGACTGAAGCATCAAACTGGTTGTCAATTAATACTATTATAAACCCTGAAGATAGTGTATCCCAAGTAGAATCGAGAGCTGGATCTTCTACCTCTTCCAAACAAGAAATACTCGAAAGAAAAATTAAATTAGAAGTAAAGAAGAAAAGAGATGAACAAGAATTTCTCCATGAAGAAAAAATGATCGAGGCTCAAATGAAATACGAACAGCAGAAACTAAAGCTTAAAAGAGAACAACAGAGTGCGGAAACTAAATTAGAACAGGAAGAACTGGATCGCATCACAAACGAAGTACTAAACTCTAATAGTAATAGAAGCAAGGTATCTTCTGCCCTAAGAAATATCCCTATCGTAAAGTCCAGTATACCCTACGAAAACCAATCTATCACTCCAACAAATCTCCAAGCGATATTGAAGCTTCCTCACAATGAACCAGATACTTTTGATGGCGAAGACGTGGCTAGCTACAAATCCTTCATTCTTGCATTCGACCGGATCATTGATCAGGTATGTACAAACT
Organism: Caprella mutica; assembly: GCA_947561585.1. Classification (NCBI taxonomy): domain Eukaryota; kingdom Metazoa; phylum Arthropoda; class Malacostraca; order Amphipoda; family Caprellidae; genus Caprella; species Caprella mutica. Next base: position 80,088 of record CANNZV010003304.1, read on the forward strand.
ACTGTGATAAATTTTATTATTTACAAAGATACACTAAAGGTTATGCTAAGGAACTAGTTACTAGCTGTTTGTCTGATGATCTTAGAGAAAAAGTTACAAGGACGCAAGATACATGCTAGATAAGAGATATGGAAATGATATCATTCTCGCACAATCTTTCCTAGATAAGCTTGAAAGTTGGCCCGTCATTAAATCAGAGAATGCAAAAGAATTAAACAAATTTTCACTGAATTTGATTAGCTGCCTAAAAATGATGTCAAATGTACCTCACTTAAATCAGTTAAACAATCGAAAAGAAATTAAAAACTTAGTCATGAAACTACCGTACGATCTTAGAAATCAATTGAGACAGAAGGTTTCTAACACAGAATGTAGAGGTGAACCAGAAACCTTTAAATTATTTGTAGACTTAGTACAGACTCAGGCAGAATCATTAAGAGTACCTCTCTTCGGAGATATTAAAGATCCCGATAGAAATTTATCTAATGTTAGAGAAGAAAAGATAAAATCTTATAGAAGGGCTATGAACACCAACTCTGCAGAAAACTCCAAGGTAGTTAAGGTCGATTGTTTATGCTGTGGAAAGAATAACCATAAGCTAGATAGCTGTTATTTCTTTATGAAGAAAAGCTTAAGCGAAAGAGAGGCTTTCATTAGATCTAAGAATATTTGTTTCGGGTGTTTGCAGACTACCGAACACAGATCTAAAGAGTGCAACAATCGCATTAAATGTAACCAGTGCAATAAGTTTCATCTGACCTCTCTTCATAAAAACGAAACTTTATCGCGAAACTTTGGAGATAAAAATTCATTTGAACCTTCTAAAGCTCAGGCTTTGAGCGCGGCAAGTACTGACGAAACTAAAAAAATTATTTGCCCATGTGTTCCAGTAAGAATTAAAAAGAAACACTCTAAAGGTACAATTCTGACCTATATGGCTATGGATACCTTCGCACCAGCATGTTATATGGATGAGAAATTGCTAACCGAACTAGAAATGACTGGAACTGAAACTACTCTCAACCTAACTACTATGGATTGCAATTCCACTTACATTTCAGTTAAGATAGTAGAAGATCTAAAGATATCTTCATTATGTGGAGATTCTTCTGCAACTATCCCCAAGATTTATGCTAAATCTGAGTGGCCATTCGAAGACAAAGATACTCCAGTGAAGAGCGATATAAAAGGCTGGAGAAACTTGCAAGACATTCCATTTGAATTCATTCACAACAAAGTAGGACTTCTAGTCGGATCCAACGTTCCAGACATTATAAAACCTTTATCCATTGTCAACACTACTAAAAACGGCCCTTACGCTACAAAACATTTGTTCGGGTGGGCCTTAAATGGTCCTATCAGAGGATCCGCTAAAGAAAACTCTTGCTTTCGCATTGCGATAGAAGACACTATGATGAATTAGAACCTACAATTGGATGATAAGGTAGAGAAATATTTCTCTCGCGACTTTGAAGACTCCTATGATGACAATACAGTGTCAAACAACGATAAAGCTTGGCTAAAAAAAGTAAATAGTTCTATCATAAAACTATCCAATAAAAACTACGAGATAGGACTATCGATGAAGGATGACAATACAAAGATGCCGAATAACTTCGCACCCATAAGAGCGCAACTAAACTCTCTTCGTAAACAATTACTCTCAGACGATAACCTCTACGATGACTACATGAAGTTCATGAAAGATATGAGAGACAGAGGGTTTGTCGAACAGGTACCTAGTTCAGAGATCCAATGTGAACAGGGTAAAGTCTGGTATCTTCCTCACCATCCTGTCTACCATAGACAAAAAGGAAAGTTAAGAGTGGTATTCAACTGCTCCTCAAAGTTTAACGGTACGTCGTTGAACGATAATTTACTCCAGGGTCCAGACTTAACTAATAACCTGATAGGTATTCTTCTTAGATTTAGAGAAGGTAGAGTAGCATTTTCAGGCGATATAGAAAAAATGTTTTATATGGTTAGAGTCTCCAAAGAAGTTTCAAATTTCCTTAGATTTTTTTGGTATCCTTTATGATAATCTAAATGAATGTCCTGTACAATTTAGACTGAGAGTTCACGTTTTTGGAGCGAAGTCTAGTCCTTCGATTGCTAACTATGCATTGCAACAGTGCCTTAATTCCATGCTCGAAACAGATATTGCTAAAAATTTATCACGGTCACTTTATGTTGATGATCTAATGGTGTCAATAGGAGATTATGAAAGTGCTTCTAAATTACTGAACGCAGCCGAAGATATTCTCGAACAAAATGGCTTTAACTTGACAGGCTATTGCTCTAACTCACGAGATTTACTTAACGAAATTGACCCTAGTAAACTTTCAAAGAATCTAAAGGAAAACGAAGACTTATGTAAAGATTTACCTTTCGAACGTGTATTGGGCTTGCTTTGGAACGCGGAGACCGATAAATTCTGTTTCAATGTAAGCGTAAATAAAACTCCTTCTACCAAACGCGGAATGCTCTCTACTCTATTTTCGATTTATGATCCTCACTTCATAATTAGTCCCGTTCTTGTTAAAGGTAATGTTTGTTTCAAGAAGCATGCTCTTTTAAATTAAGTTGGGATGAAACTCTACCGCCTTCCATGATCGACGAGTGGGAAGCATGGGTAAGAGATATCTACGAGCTTAATAGTTTCAAATTAAAAGATGCCTTTGCTCTGATGTTGACAACTTAGATAGTGTAGAGCTTGCAGACGACAGTCAGACTGCATTCGGCGCCGTTGCTTACCTCAGGTTTTGTTCCGAAAGAACTATAGAATGTCAAATAGTAATGTCAAAGCTTAGACTCGTGCCACTAAGCCCTGGTTCGATGAAAACCATCCCAAGAATTGAGCTTAATGCCGCTAAGCTATCTGTTCTCTTGTATCTAAAACTAAAAAAAGAAATTTCGATACCTATTACTAATTGTTACTTCTGGTCGGATAGTTCTATAGTACTTAGTTACATAAACTCAGGCGATACACGTTTTCAAAAATTCGTGTCTAATAGGATTGCCTTCATAAGAAACCATACGAAAGTAGACAATGGCGTCATGTTCCTGGTAGTTCGAATCCTGCTGATATCTTGAGTAGAGGTTCCAAGAATGTAAAATCATTCATGCTAAATGAAAATTGGGTAAATGGCCCTAGATTTCTTTATGAACAAGATTGTAATTGGCCTAATACCACTATTAATCCGAATCTACTTGTTGACGATAAAGAAGTTAAAGTAAATTCTCCTAAAGTTAAAGCTATGAAAGCTACAGATACTGTTTTTCCTACAGATAAACTAATGCAAAGTTGTTCGGACTGGTATAAATTGAAATGCAGAGTATCATCAATTCTTAGATTAGTTCGAATTTTGAAATCCAATTACGTAACCAAGGGACCTATTACAATCGAAGAATTAGAAGAATACGAATGCTCTATTTACAGATTTCTTCAACGCAAATACTTTGCTGAAACCTTAACTGCTCTGAATAAAGGTAAAATTCCTCCGAAGAATTTTCTAAAACTTAATCCTTTCATTGATAACAAGGGTGTACTTAGACTAGGTGGTAGACTTAGACTTTCAGACCTTCCTTATGATGCTAAGTTCCCAATAGTACTACCTAAAGATCATTTTGTAACTAGATTAATAGTAACTGACTATCATAAGTCGTTAGGTCACTTCGGTAAAGAGACTATAATTGCTCACGTGAAACTTAAATATTACATTGTAGGTTTAAGCTCATTGACGAGAGCAATACTTAAATGTTGCGTCATCTGTAGGAAGGTACAGGGGAAACAAAGTTTCCAAATGATGTCGGATTTGCCGAACGATGGAGTAGTTGGTGAAGTTCCTCCTTTCTCTAAAGTAGGTGTAGATTATTTTGGACCGTATCTTGTATCTCGAGGCAGAGCTAAGAGTAAAGAAAAACGGTACGGGGTCATATTTTCATGTCTAGCTAGTAGAGCCTGTCATATCGAAATATCTCATTCACTAGATACAGATAGCTTTATTAACGCTCTAAGACGATTCATATCTCGACGAGGTCCAGATACAGTGATACGATCTGACAACGGAACCAACCTAGTTGCCGGTAACAAGGAACTGAAAAGGTTCTATAGCTGATTGGAATAAACAACAAATAGATGACTTTTGTAAGCAAAGGAATATCGATTGGATCTTTAATCCCTCTCATGCATCGCGTTACGGTGGTGTATACGAACGAGAGATCCGAACCATCCGTAAAGTATTAAATAGTATATTATGTGAATTTGCTAATCGGACTGTTCTTACAGATGAGATGCTTGTTACCCTTATGTGTGAAGTTGAAAACACTCTAAATAGCAGGCCCCTCAACCCTGTCTCCTCCGATGTAAACGAGTTGGAGGCCTTGACTCCTAACCACATCTTGAGGCTGAATAACACCAAAAGCTTTCCCCCTGGTATTTTTGATGAAAAAGACTGTTACCTTAAGAAACGTTGGAAGCAAGTTCAACAGTATGCAGACACATTTTGGCATCGTTGGAAGAGACAGGATTTAACTGGCCTAATTGAAAGTCAGAAGTGGTTTACGCCTCAGCGCCAACACCAGGTTGGAGACATGGTATTGGTTGTTGACGAGAATCTGCCTCGCAACCTATGGTGTCTCGGTAGAATAGTTAAAGTAACTATTTCCGGGAAAGGTAACATGCATAGTGCGTTCATAAAAGTGAACCGCCATAAAGAAGGTAAAACTTTGAAGCTCAGCACTACAGTCATTGAGCGTCCCATCAATAAACTTGTTCTCATCATGCCTAATGAAGGCATTTCTTAGTATAATTTTTTCATAGCTGTTCCCTTTGTACTTGTTTGAATAACTCCATATCTATTATGCGGTTATCCTTTGTAATTTATATCTTGAAGAATCTTGTCCTTCAAAAGGGCCGGTGTAATCGTTTTCACTATTATTCATTAAACCTTTTTTTTTAACTTTTCTATCCGCAATTCTGTAAAATCTTTCTTTTTCTTTTTTTGCCTTAAAACTTACTTAAACAGCAGATCCTCCACTATTTCATTATTATCTAACACCTCGCAGAGCAGACAAACCTTACAAATTACTAGTGAAAATGTGTTATATAGGCTAATATTTTAGGTACCATCATCATCATCATCTTCATGATCACCATCTCCACCATGTTGTACCTCTTAAAAAAGGAAAATTAAATGATGTGTCACCTTTATATGAACAAACGCCTTTCACTACCTAAAAATTCTATAACGCCAACCAAAGTCGGGCGGCTAGATTATAGTATCTTTCCGTTAATTTTTAACATAGATTGAAAATATCGGTACCGTTGGATGCGCAAAGACTAGGGTAACAAACTTAAGTTTGTATTTTTCGGAATTCATCTTTATTCGAATGTAATGACGTCACAAGTAAAATAAATCGGAAAAAAATTCTTTTTATTAATCTCTCAATTTCTCATCACCTTCCCTAAGTAGGATTTTATGTATTACTTTTATTGCTTTGTTTTGAGCAGAAATACATACTCCAACAAAAATAATTTAGTGATGATGAAGGCTGTATCTTTGTTGGAGTGTTCAGTGCAGTTAAGATGGTTATCGTCATTGACTGATTAGAATTTACAAACTAAAAGTCAGTGTGTTTGAAGTAATAGAAATTTATGTAGGTTTGAATTGTATTAATAATTTAGGGTTTAACAATATATAAAAATGATGATATACTATTCCTTGGGTTCTAGGTAAATTGCTCGAAAACAATTGCTCGAAAGACAATTGCTCGAAAACAATTGCTCGAAAAACAATTGCTCGAATGAACAATTGCTCGAAAGAACAATTGCTCGAAAAACAATTGCTCGAAAAACAATTGCTCGAACGAACAATTGCTCGAATGAACAATTGCTCGAATTTTCAAATTGCTCGAATGAACAAAATGGCTCGAATTATAAAATTACTTAAATGAGGGCGACAAGGTATGCACCCGCCTTGGCGATACGGCGACTTTGTGCGAACCGGTGACTGGTGTTTGAGCCAAAGAAAGTGTTTGTGATCAACCTTCGGGCGCCTTTCAATGGCAACATAACGCTTTGTCCCGATAGTAGTTCAAAGCCAAACCGTCGTGGCCCTGGAGTAGCGTCCATGGTGCCAGGGGCAGCCCTCCGCATGGTCAGCCATGGGAGGTGCGAGGTTCGCTGCAGGAGGTAGGTATACTAAGCTCGAAAAGAACTGAAATGGCCTGAGAACCACTTTGGGGATGGAAGAGTGGAGGAACTGTTGAGATCTGTCAGGGGGCCTATGGCTTCCCCGGTATTTTCTCAGTCCTAACACACTCGGAAGATGCGGAAGGTAACTTGTTACCTGATGCTTCTAGGTACCACATGAAACCAAATGGAATTGAACAAGTGCATACCAATGAGTATAAAAACGTCAATGCCAGACAAATTGTCCACTGGAAAGGGTCCGACAGACGCCTCCAAAGGTGGCTCTTACATTGCTTTTGTGGAATTGAGCTAAATCCATATATCAATTATAGCTAGCTACCATATAAGAGTTTAAATGGATTGGGTTATCTAACCATGAAAATATATCATACCTACCAGACCATTTTTTACTCTTCAAATTGGATATGCTCCCATCTCCCCCCAAAAAAACATAAATACAGGGTATTACAGCGTGACAGAACCTGAAAGAAACACGTACAACTCGAAAAGTTTTATTCGTAGAAAAAGAACACACAATGGAATAAAAGAAGAAAAAATTAATCTGCAGGGGTACCTCAATGACAATCTATACCAAGCACAAAAATGACCTACCGACTACCAAACAAATGAGAAAATAAAATAAATAAACAAATGAGAACACCTCGTGCAGACATGAGGTGTTCATGAGAAAATAAAATAATGATTATAATAAAACTGAGAGTTAGATCTATGTTTCAATGTCTGAATCGTCACTCCAATTTGAGATCTCATCAGACAGCACAGTTTCGTTCTCTAACTCAAATTCACTAAATAAATCTTCTGGCATTGTTGGACCCATAAACCATTGCGGACAGATGTGTCCATTCTTCTTCCTCCATCCGTAGTTTAGAGGATCTAATCCATCGTCTGGATTTGGCGAATCCGCTCTTCCCCAAATGATGCTCACGTAATGAGCTCGTTGCAGCTTCTTTTGAACAGTTTTTGCGCATAGCGGCAGAAGCGCGCAGTCAACTTTCTTCACATTTGACATCTGGTCATCCTGAAATAAGATGTCATTTTTTTTATAAATTCCGATTCATTCCAATTAAATATATTAGAAAATTTAACGATATAATATTTACCAATAATGTCACACAAATAATATGAACAAGTCTTTTGAAGGCCTATTCATGATGAAATACAGGTCCAAATTAAATATCTACCAAATTAAAATACATTATAATTAATTTATAGTCATATTAACTTTGAAAATTAAAGTACCTCTTTCATTTTTCCTGTCAGCTGACATAACTTTAGATAGCGAGCTTCATCAACTGCATTTGTGTGTCCCTTCATACCATATAAGGAACAAATGAACAACTCTGCTTTCCTCTGGTTCGGTTTTTCTTCCGTGGCAAGTTTGGTGAACAAGTTGATTAGAGTTCCATCAGAATCTTTTTCAAGAATTTCAAGCGGCTTGATTTTGCCTTTCCTGTAAAAAGCTACGGTATAATCAGAGCCGGAAAATGCATGGAGGCCTGGCATAGCTGAAGCGAGTCCTCTTCGTTTAATCTCTAGAGCAGTAGCAATGCGACTCACATCAATATATCGACGGCTATTTCCTGAGCCGCAATCCATGATTAGTTGACCGTAAGTGGCTGTCATCGTGCTGGTGAGACGCCTTCCTATCATCCCAAGGAGAATAACCAATACATCGGTATCAGAGGCTCTGACTATTGCATTTCCAGTAGCGACGGATGCATGGAATGCAATTAGAGTGTCTGCTTCTTTGTGTCTTCCTTGTAGATGGGATGGATGATGGACATTCACCTTTGAATCAAGTTCTTGAAATGTAAGACGTACACAGTTTCCACCATGTGATATGATGAGTGTCTTGTTTTCAATAATTGAACCATAATGATCTTCTTGCCATTCCTTCATGAGGAACAATGCTAACTGATCTTTGAAAATTCCATTTTGGAGCAACTTTTGACGGCTCTGTTTAGGTGCTTGATCTGGACCAGTAATGAGGAATGGTCGATCATTATCTCCGCGTAATTTTCGTTCACTCTCCTTCAAAGATGTGGGATCTTACGTATCAAATAAGACGTGAATCTCTTTTCCTCTGCTGCCACATATATGTGAGAGAAGCGTCTTTGCAAGATGTCCATATGATTTAATGTTTCCAATAGCAGACAGGAAAGAGTGAATCAAGAGTCCACCATCAATCAAGGTAACATCGATCGGAGGAAGTGGTGTTTCTGAGAACCCATCCTGAAGTTCTTCTAGCTTGTGGAAAAGTTTGGACTTCTGTGTCTTGAGTCCGGATCCATCAGAGTAGGAGATAGCTAAAGGGTACTCCGTGATTGGAAATTCCATTACATGTCTTAAGTTGAAGGATGTCTTCTTCGAAAGAATGACAAGCATGCGTATGAAAACATCTCGAAGACTCTCAGCTACTGAGTTCCTGACTGCCTTGGTAGTGCCTTTATTAGAGTTTTCTTTTGCAAAATTTAAGACCTTTCGCCTTGGAATTGGTTTCAAGAAACGTTCTTGGTCTTCTTCGCATTCCTTTTCGAATTTCGCTCTCAGTTTCTTGCCCTCGACGATACTACCCGTCAAATACGAACGCGTTTCATTTGATGCTGCTCGTCCTGTAGCGATGTTTAAGAGGCAAGGAGAGTTCGTTTCAGGTGATGTAAACGGATTACAAGAGTCGGTTACAGCTTTGAGTAAACTATCCCTCTGTTTACTATCTTTCATGATTCTGTTTTTACGGAGCTGAGTGGCTGGTTGTTCCACTACTTCTAATCCAGTCATATTCCGTAGCTCTGTCACGGCCTTTCCGCGTTGACTTGAAGTGATGCACCACCGTCGTATTGCATTACGTGAATTGTGGAAACCAACTATTCCTCTCATCGGGGAAGCTGCGTCGCTTCCTCTCATCGGGGAAGCTGCGTCGCGAGTGTCAAATCAATGGCCGATCGAGAGAAATCTTTTTCTGTTCGCCAGATTGAAAATGCGACTGCTTGGAGCAACACGCGACTTGGTGGAGCTAACTTCACTAGTTGGTTTAGAAATAGCACACCCCACCGCACATAGTTTGGCCGATTTAAAGCAAAAAATATGTTTATGATGACTAGTAGTATCTTAATGTAGCCATCAAGATCGTTCGTTCGAAGGGCTCTCATCAAGTCTCTGTGGACTCTGTTAATCATAAAAACATAAATGCTCTAATATTGAGCAGTTGAACCAAGCTCTCCATTAATTGCTTCCTGAAAGTACACTTCATACTTCTCCATATGCTGTTGAAAAACAGGACTGCTCTCCAGAAACTTTTCCTGGGTACTGAGGTCATCTGGAACATTAGCAAGAAGTTCATCGAGGGCGTCCTTGCTCTCCTGTGTAAGGGCGGAAAAAAAAGTAACGTACAATTTTCTTTCCATGGTGAGAGCTAGGATATCGTGGATCCTCACACATCGATTGTAGTACTTGCCACGGATGAATCCCATCAGTGATCCTTCCGCTAATACTCCACACTCTGTCAACAGGTGTTCAGCACCACTCTCGTTTATGTATGTACCAACTGCACCATAGAAGGCCAATTCTAAATGGAAATTCCCGAGCATTATGAGTAGCTTGTCAAATATTGGTGCATCTAGTGCCTGGATGGAGTAAGCCTTGAGCGCTACAGCTAGATCATAGGTGACAACTCCAAATTCTTGACCAGTTTCCACCGCAACGTTCATACTTCTTTGCATAGTTTCACTGACGACGTCGTTCCTTGTCGGCGGGGCAGATATGGGATCCATGTACCAGATTTTCTGCTGTGGTAGTTTGTCGTTAACGTATTGCGAGTAAAATCTTGGGAACAGTGGAAGAGGCTTTTCAATTTCTGCCTGCAGCAACCAGTAGAAATCGATGACCCGGACTTTCACAGCATTATCTAACTCCAAAGTACATGGTACTGATAGATCAAATCGGGCTTTCTTAAGCTGCTTAAAGTACGGGTCGATTTTACATTCTAAACCATCGAACTGTCGTCTTTTCCTTCCAATTCGTGTACCAATATCCATTTGGATATTATCCGCTTGATTTGTAGTGATAATTTCTTTAATGTTCTGGTAACAAATCCCAACGGTGGCGTGTAGAGTGTCCTTACCGTCAATGGTATCCATATTGACATCATAGTTGTCCCACGCGAGTCCGGTGCCTTGGTTTGAATTGAGATTTACATCATCATCAGGAGCATCACGATCATTTTCCTCAGATGAAAATGTAAATTCTGTTTCCAGAGCTTTCACTTCATCATAGTTAATGGAGTGTCCCAAATGATTCAAGATACGGAGGATCAATTTAGAATTGGTTAAACTTCCTAATCCCAGTCCAAGTATTGTATGTTGCCAAGGTCGTACACTACCCCTTGAAGCGTTATAAACTGCATCTGACGACGAGCACATCACTTTTCTATCAACTTCTTCTCTGTTGTCTGCACCACTAGGTTCATGAAGTCCACAAAAGAGTGTTTTGTAAAATAGTAACATTTCCTTTGGAATGCAAGCAGAACGTGCTTTAAGTGTATCTACGGATGTTGGTACTGGTGTTTCAGATTTTGGCATGGCCTGTATAAGAGCTCGAAGATGAAGTGCGGCACTACGAATATTATGTATGTGCTTCTCATCATAGCTGTGAAGACTGTCTCTTGCATCACCATCAGACATACATACAAGAGTTGTAAATGATATTACCTTTGCGGTGGTCAAATGATGATATAGTTATTCTGTCCCCGAATTTGTCCCTTATCTTTTTCATCAACATTTGGGCTGTGTAGCTTTCAATGTCATATGCTTCCCCACCAGCACCTAGAAATTCTGACTTGTATAATTCAAGAATTGAAATGGACCACATTGCTTTGCGATTGCCAATTACATCTCTCTCAATTAGCGCTGATATTGTTACGAACGTTGTGGAATGCAGTTTTCTATTTGAAACCTCTTTAATAACATTCTTTGGATTGAAACCTTCCACTCCTTTGAAGAATTCCCGCCTGCATTATTTATGGTATTGGGCCTCTTTGGCGATCAGGTCAACCTCACTACGGACTAATGCTTTGACACGCTCATTGGTACTATTTTTAGCTGCAGAAAATATGCTTTCACAACCGTCTTTTGTAAGACAATGTGATAGAGGCTCCTCTTTCTTGTTGTTTACGCAGCACAGGACAGAATATGCAGGAACCCTTCAATAACCCCTTGGCATCTGAAGATGGCAATGAACTTCTGCGACGAGTACTTGCTTTTTCCATAGAAGAGTCTCTTGTGGTATCATCATGTGTTAATGATTTTTCTACAGCAGTGTAATTTTTGTAGCATTTTGCGTGGTACCTTGTATTCCCTGCTTGTTGTTGCATACCAACCTCTATGGTAATATCTCTGTAGCGATCCGACTTAAGTGAAATCCTTAACAGTGATGCCCTCTTTAGTGCACTCCATGTTTTATCCACGAATGTTTTCAGTGAATCATCTGTGTTTTTCTTACAAATGATGCAAAACAGACTGAGTGTTTCTGCAACCTGTAAAATGAAATAAATCCTCTAGTACATGTACTAAGCTTACACGCAATGTTAGCTAATTTAATTCATACAAAATTGATGAAAACATAATTACATATGCATACCTGAGAAGATGTTTCAAGATTAACATTGTTATTATTTTTGTCCTCATCCATCTAGAATATCTGTTCAGGTTAATCGTTACACTGTAAAATTTTCTTTTCTAAAAAGTTTTGTATTACTTTTATATATCCTACCTGAAATATACATAAGAAATAAGCACATATTTTATATCCCTTTGTTGCATGCATCAGATATTATTCATTCAATCGTTCCCTTTATCAAGTCATCCAATCAATCGCTATTCATTCAATCAATCACTATTCATTCTATTAGTAAATATTGATATTCATTCACTCAATCTGAGTTTTCATTTTATTTTTACCAGTAAGAAGAAAAATTGCAAGTTCCGCGATCTACAGTCTCAATTGAGCAATATATTCTCAAACAATAGCAATATATTCTCATTCTCAATCAAATGAGATGAAACACTAAATATAATCTATATAGTATCTTGTCACCGCGTAATTATTTTAGTTAGAGAAGCATGGAATCAAAAGACCCAATTAATGATTTAGAAGTCTCCTTAATTAAAATAGAAGTAATTAATGCGTGAACCTAATAGAGTCCTAACTTTCGACACACACACGCTCTCTAGACTGACACTTTTCCTAGACTGATGCCATACACGCGCCAAATTGTTGATACATGTTCAGAACATGTATCATTTACCTTTTCTCATAATGTACACTGAACAGTAGTACTGGATCATGCTTTGCTGCAAAGGGATTTATATATATCTATTTGTTCGAAAACAATCATACTAAAGTTCATAAATAATGTTGTTATGGTAGGACATTGTAAATAAATAATTAAAATACTACCTCTGAAATAAAGTTATATAAAAATGCATAGCTATGGATAAGTTGAAATTTGTATTAAAATAAAAATTAATTTAAAGTTTATATATTGCTACCTATGTAATAAAATCTGGAAGTAAATTCAATTAGAGCATAGCATATTACTCAATAGGTAGTACAATATATTTGTAATTGGCAGCCCTGTTAGAGCTAGGTAAAAGTTTACTTCACAGTCAGTTGTCAACAGTCCAGTCAGTCCTTATCTAGTGTTTGTGAAGTCTAGACCTCTAAATTGTGCTCTGTGTTAAAAACCTATTTTTTTGTGTTAATTTCAGTTGTGTTTTGCAGATGCAAATTGTACTGTTGATATAAGATCTAATTAATTATAAATGCCATGAATTCTAAGTGAGTTAGCTTGCTATTAATATTAAGAGTGAAGTGTATTTTCAGACACCATCATAACCAGGGTAAGCCAAATATAATTGTTATTTTGTTGATTTTGTATTATAGGTTATTTTGATTGCATTCTAAAATTAGTTTATTTCATTGCTTCAGCCTGGTTAATTTGCGTGTTCCAAACTCCGGCTTATGACACTTCTGGCTTTTATGCAATGCTGCTTTTTGTATGATCATGACATTTCAAGGATAATAAAACTCAACTACAAGAACAGCTTTTACTAGTCACCAATTACAATCTTCGTTTAGTTCTACGATCCTATAGCAGTTTTACCTCTGAATAGAACCTACCTTTGGGTGAAACTAATAGACTAATGTTGCGGGACACTGGCCCCCCCAACAATGTATTCTCTAAATCAAAATATATATTTTTAAACTGATAATGAATCAGTCAAGAATAAACTGCCGAGACAGTCTATCAAATATAAACTTGTTTAGTATCTATTCTGAACAATGTTAAGTTTTCGGACGCATAACTTTGTTACTTTTTTTCAATACGGTGTACCAATTGATTTAACCGACTTTATGTGATATTTCTAGTATATATTTACGGGGTGGGGGAGAGGGAGAAGGAATACCTATCTGATAGGTGAGCAGACTATTTGTAGGAACTAAGCTTTATTACTTCTGTAAAGTGTACGTATTTGTTAATTTGAACTTAGTTTTATATTTTACCTTCAATATCTGATCCACATGAATAATTTATGATCCTAGTGGGATGGGGGAGGGGAGAAATGAAGAGTTGAAATGGTTTGGTTGGTGTGACTTATTTTCAAAATTAGATGGATTAATACATTAAATTTGCATTTATATGGTACTTTTGATTCATTATGGTTTTAGCTCAATTCCACAAGAGCAACGTAAGAGCCCACCTTTGGGGGGCGTCTGTCTGGTACTTTCCAGCTGACAATTTGTCTGGCATTAACGTTTTTATACTCCTTGGATTGCACTTGTTCAATTCCATTTGGTTTCATGTGGTACCTAGAACACTTGATCAAATACATTTGGGGCCCACCTTTGGGGTCGTCTGGCGGGCCCTTTCCAGCGGACAATTTGTCTGTCATTAACGTTTTTATGCTCCTTGGAATACACTTGTTCAATTCTATTTGGTTTCATGTTGTACCTAGAATACTTGATCAAATACATTTTGGGCCCACCTTTGGGGGCGTCTGGCGGGCCCTTTCCAGCGGACAATTTGTCTGTCATTAACGTTTTTATGCTCCTTGGAATACACTTGTTCAATTCCATTTGATTTCATGTGGTACTTAGAACACTTGATCAAATACATTTTGGGCTCCTCCCTTTAGGGCCCCACGGGGTACATCCAGCGGGTGTTACCCTCAGACATTGGTTTTCGAATGTCTCAAGGTACGTACTAAATGATTCTGGGCTTGAATATTGGTACCTCGTTCGCTTGATCAAAACCCTCTGGGCTGCTGCTCTATTACTCTGGAGTCTAAAATCTAGGAAAACAGTTACAGAAGCCTTAATAATGGGGTATAAAAGAAAATTATTAAATTTTAGGACACACTGCTATAATAGAGACTATTTCTCCGACAATACATTTTGTTTTTTCCGTCTATACGACTACTTTTTCCGTCTATACGACTGGTATTCAGAACTGTATGACTGGTTTTTAGAATTATTAGAAATATGTTTAGAGCTATTCCGACTACTTTTGTTAGAACTTTAAATCTGGTCTTTACTGGTTATGACTTTCTTTTCTGACTGTTTCTTCGATGTCCTCTGTACTTAATTTTCTCTTGGTGTCAGTGACAGGAACCAGAATGATTAACAACCCCCCCCCCCCCTACCTGTCCTGTCAAGGATGATAAATGATAATGGAGGAGGGGGTCTGACTGTTTATTGTCCTGAGGTTATTCCTATGTAGGACTTTATGTACTATTTTTATTACTTAGTTTTCCACTGATAACACATTTTCCATCACAAATAGTTTAGTACTGATGGGAAATGTATCTCAGCTGGAGTGTTCAGTGCAGTCAAGATGGTTATTGTCATTGACTGATTAGAATTTACAAACAAAAAGTCAGTGTGGATATATTAATAGAAAATTCTGTAGGCATTCAATATGATGTCTTTTTGTTACCTGTAACAAACTTATATCAATTTTCTGTATAATTTAATGTTTGTGTCTGAAATAATTACTGCAAGGAATGGTATAATTATATTTAAAATATTGTCAAGAATAAATTCTATCAAATATAAATAAAATTCTTTCCTGTATATTCATATCAGTAAATATTGATGTGATTTTAATTGATGTAGTTATTTATCCTTATTAAAATACAACATTTGAGAGAAGAAAATATATATAATGAATAGAAAAATTGAATTAAAGGCCAAATATCAGTCCAGAAAAGTACTAGGATTAATTGAATTGATCCTCTGTTTATATTGAATTTGTTTCATAAAATCCATAGTAAGTTTCAGGATATAAATTTTTCCTATTTATTATTCGTTATAAATATTTTAAAGTTATTAATAAACAATCGCAAGCATCTTCAAATTTATAAATGTGATTCAGTCTATACTCAAACATAATTTAGCAATTTTAGGCAACAATTTTTTTACAGTAAATCATTCATTTATTTGAGAAAACTGAATTCTATTGATTTAATTATATATAAATATATTAAATATTCAATAATCACATAGCTACTACCCATTAATTATTATATTGATAGTTAACTAAAATATCTGCTACTTAATATCCCTGATAACATTGCACTATATCGGGCCAACGTTGGCAAAGTAAAGGCACGATCGGGATTTGGCACGTCAGTGCTATTAAATACTGGGCCAATGTATGGTAAATGACACTGGGCCAACAGTTAGCAAATAACACTGGCCCAGTAAAGGGAAACATTGGTTAACCAATCCAGTGATTTTTCGATTTACAAGTATAATTATATATTATACTGGTCTACCAGTTCTATTTGACAGTTATCGACAGACAATAAGAGAAGTTAGGTGTGAACGATCTCATCCAACTTCAATCACACCAAATAGCCAATTTAATATCCTTAATTAACTATATTTTTGAAATTGTAACCGTTTGGCAATTTAATATAAATAAGCCTGTTTTTCCTTCAATTATTAATTTAACACTATTTATTTTATTTATTAAAATAAGCTTGGACGCTAGTTAATTTAAATATTTTTAGTATGAAAAGTTATTTTTCCGTTTGAAATAATTATTGATATTGAAAATTATTCTATCTATCCAAATTCAAATAAAAAAATATTATTTGGTTAAAATAGCGTAAGTAAAATAATATATAATTGAGTTTGAATTAGCAACTGTTTCCCCCCTGATTTTGATTTGTAAAATGTATTTGTAGGACAGTTACTCTATTGTTAGAAGTAAATATTGTCTTCACGTGTTTTGTATAGCGTAATTAAAGGTAATTTTTTTAATACACCTCTTATATGAAAATAGTACTAGCCGTAGACATGCTTGACATCGGCAACGTTAAAAGTATTGCCGGTACCAATAAGTCGTTTATATGTGGTTAGACTGTTCTGGCCTGATTGACATCTGTGAGGTGAGCTAACGTCGGGCCTTGGCAGGCCCAATACACCAAGATCAGCATGGCAACGTTTGCCCAGAGTTTCGTTCTGAATTGGCCAACATTGTAATGTTTACTGGGTTAAAATGGAAGAAATAAAATCATACATTTTCAATGATTTAGTCTCTGATTTGATGACATCAAAATTAAATTACAGTAACTTTGGTACAGTAGAACTCCCCTATAATGAAATACTGTATTCTGAATGTAATGTATTGAGTAAGAAAGTAGCTTCTATAGTAAACAATTTTCTTA